>BQNB010031843.1:0-53100 GCA_026074375.1 Tanacetum coccineum | reverse complement strand
CAAAGAAGTCTTTGAGTACTAAGTTTGAGCAGCTTATGCATAAAAGATTTCTGATGAGCTCCATGAGGGAACTCACTTTCTTTTTAGGGCTGCAAGTTGAGAAGAGAAAAGATGGCATATTTCTCAGTCAGGATAAATATGTTTGTGACATCGTGAAGAAGTTTGGTTTTACTAGTGTGAAGACAACAAGTACTCCAATGGAAACACACAAGCCTTTATCAAAGGATGCAAATGGAACAGATGTTGATGTTCACTTATATAGGTCTATGATTGGATCATTGATATACTTAACATCTTCTAGGCCAGACATTATGTTTGTTGTGTGTGCATGCTTAAGATTTCAAGTTCAACCAAAAGCTTCTCATATGCATGCAGTGAAGAGAATCTTTAGATATCTTAAGGGTCAACCTACTTTGGGCCTTTGGTATCCTAAGGATTCACCTATGGATTTGATAGCTTATTCTAACAGTAACTATGCTGGTGCTAGTCTTGATATGAAATCTACAACAGGAGGTTATCAGTTCTTAGGTTGTAGGCTAATCTCTTGGCAGTGCAAGAAACAAACAATTGTGGCTAATTCCATAACTGAAGCAGAATACATTGCTGCTTCCAACTGTTGTGGACAGGTTCTTTGGCTCCAAAATCAATTACTTGATTATGGATATAACTTTATGCAGACAAAGATTCATGTAGATAAGGAAAGTGCAATCTGTGTGGTAAAAAATCATGTCTATCATTCAAAGACCAAGCATATAGAGATTAGGCATCATTTCATTAGATATTCCTATGAGAAAAGATTGATTGAAATGGTCAAGATTCATACAGACTACAATGTTTCAAATCTTCTTACTAAAGCCTTTGATGTGGTTAGGTTTCAGTTTTTAATTGCAAGCATTTGTATGCTTAATCCCTAGAGCATGGATTAAGGGGAGGTTATTTATGTGTAGGAACAGAGGATTATACACAAATACTGATTGAGTTAGTATTAAAGGGTAAATATAATGTCAAGTTTCTTAATATTGTTGGGCTTAGTTAATAATGTTGGGCTTAGTTAATAATGTTGGATAAAACTTTGTACTGCTAGTACAAAACTTAGTGTTGCTACTTTCAGTTAGTATTGTTGTGTACCTGTATATTGGTGTAAATAATAGAAGCTTTGCTTGAGGAAAAGGTTGTATGCAACTATGTGTATAAGTGCAGCGGATTATACATCATGGATGCTTAGAATGAAGTGCAAGAGCTGCCAAGTGATGAAAATGGATTAATTCTGGTAACTGATACTTAGTACTGCTAAGCTTAAATGTTAATACTATCAGTTATTATGAGCAATATGCAAGATGTTTTGGATTGTGTTTCTTTGTGTTTGGAACTAACGTTTTGCAGGTTTAGAGCTTAAAGGATATTTGATTATTAATGGGTATGCTGATTTGGTGAGAATGCTGATGATTTAGTTAATACTGCTGATGTTTCACATGTTGGTTCTCACCACATAACAAATGGTCATCAATTCACCATATTTAATAGACAAGAAAGAATTGGCTATACCAGGGCAAACGGCAACTGGTAAAGAATTCTCAAATCCGTTGATGGCTGGTAGTTTACCAAAAACTATAAGTTCAAAAGTTAGTACTGCTAGTACAAACGTAGTACTGCTAGGCTAACTTAATGTTGCTTGTTACAGTTAATAATGCTCGAGTCATAACAGATTTTCATGAATAAATTATAACCGTTGAGATATTTCCTCCAACAACTTAGCTTATAGGGGTCTATATTTGGATAATTCTTGATCTTTCTTTTTCTTATAAGTTTTCTTCAAGATAAAGATTCAACTTTATTCGGTCGGTCCAATCAAACCCTTAAGCTCTCTTTATAATATCTCAATTAACTTTGTCAAAACCCTCATACTCTCATCAACGAACTTAAACCCAAAACCCTTCTCATAAATCAATCACTATATGGCGGATTTGAAGTTTGTCGATCAACACAATATGGTTGCTTGTTTGGAAAAGACAGATGAGAACGCCGAGTTTCATCAGATAGTGGACTTCCTCTCTACATGTTCGATTCATTATGCTCTCAATGTAAGTCCTACTATCTATGCTTCTTATATTGAACAGTTTTGGAACACTGCTACTTCTAAAACAGTCAATTCTGTGAAGCAAATACATGTTATTGTTGATGGCAAGGCTGTGGTCATATCAGAATCATCAGTGAGAAGTGGTCTTCTCTTTAATGATGAGGATGGTATAACTTGCCTCACAAATGATGAAATTTTTGAAAACCTTGCATTGATGGGTTATGAACAACTTTTAACAAAACTTACTTTTCAAAAAGGTTCATTCTCACCTCAATGGAAATTCCTGATACATACCATCCTTCATTGTATAAGTTCAAAATCAACTGCCTGGAATGAGTTTTCAACTAATTTGGCTTCAGCAGTTATATGTTTGGCAAAGGGTCAAAAATTTAATTTTTCTAAATTGATTTTTGATGGTATGTTAAGGAACTTGGATCCAAAGAAGTTTTTAATGTATCCAAGGTTTTTACAACTCCTTTTGAATAACCAGCTTAAAGATTTACCATAACCTTTTAATGATACTTATGAAACATCGTGCCATACTAAAAAGGTTTTTTCAAATATGGCAAGGAAAAGTAAAAAAAATTAGGAACAGTTACTCCACTTTTTGCCTCAATGTTGGTGCAAAACCAAGCACCTGAGGGTGAAGGTTTAGCAATACCCCCTAGACCCCAACCCACACCCTCTACCTCACAACCAAATATTTTAGAACCTCAAATTGAATCACTTCAAATTGAAACATCTCCACATGTAGCATCACAAACTGAAGCACATCAAACTACAGTTTCTCAAATAGTTTTTCATGAAGCTCACATTGAGCCAATACTCCCATCTCCAACTACATATCAAAGAAAAAGAAAGACTCAAAAACATAGGAGAACCAAAAAGGACATTGAGTTACCTCAGACTAGTGTGCCTCTAAACCTTGGGGCAGATGAGGCTGTCCATAAGAAGGGGGTAATGGTGTGGAAAGGGCTGTCACTACTGATGCTAGCTTAGTTGCAACACAGGACAGTAATAACATCAATAGGACCCAGACCACGGCAATGCCTAATGTTGACATTCCTTAGGGAATGGATACAGGTGACAGTCCCAGGCGCCAAGATACCATGGGGGTGCTCCTGCTCAAACTAGGTCTGAGAGAGTGCTTGAAAAGCCCAATGAACCACCTCTCCCAGAAGGTCACACATCTGGAAGTAGGGAGGGCAGCATGGAACATACTTTTGAATTGATGGATTATGTACCACCCACACCCCATGATTTACCTCTCTCAGGAGGTTACACACCTGGAAGTGATGAGGGTAGATTGAAACTGGAAGAATTGATGGCTATGTGTACAAAATTGTCAAAACAGGTGCTTGACTTGGAGAAAGAGAATGATGCTCAATGTCACACCCCCAGACGGGGCCTGGACGGAATACGTGTCCGAGGGCGTGACGTCATAACAATCCGAACACAAAGCAATAAAGAACGACCTCTAAGGGTACGTTTGAAAATCCAACATCGTTGCATTAATAAAATAGTTAAAGTTATACAAGACCCCATAACATAATGCGGAAGCGATTAAAAGGTTTTAAAGTTTAACAACGATGTAAAAGCATTAAATAATAAGTCTTGAGAAATAGGTCCAATGCATGGCAGTCCCAAATAGCAAGCAATAACATCCGCTTCTAAGCACCTGAGAAAACATGTTTAAAACGTCAACATAATGTTGGTGAATTCATAGGTTTAAGTTAATACAAGAGTGGACCACAAGATTTCAAAACGTATGCGACTACTATAACAGATACAGCATCACATAAAAGGTATTTATTGTTGCGCTAAGCTCATGACACTGAAGCTAATTATCACAGGCATATCAAATCATGCCACATAGGATTCCTGCCCTTAACAGGTGTCCCAAACCAAAGACACCATCAACACACATCGACATGACATATATCTGTTTGTTCTTCGAGCCTCAAACAGTGAGCGCTACTCACTCGGATAGGGATAATTAGTTCTAATAGATCTATTTATTCACTCGCGCTCCCTCAACCGGTCCTCCGGTTAAGAAATTAACAGTTCATGATAATTCGGGCAGTAGGAGGGGTTTGTAAGTAAACTTAGGCAACACATAAACATGTAAAACTCGCGTTAAGAACTTGTGTCCAATTTTAAAGCAAACAATGTTTCTCACCCCAAAGTATAAAACATTTATAAATCGGTAAAAACGTGGGGCTATGAACTCACCTTAACAAGGATGAGCGATAATCTCAACAGATGATGATGATATAAGGAGGTCTAGCCGCGACCTAGATTAAATATGGGTATGACTTAGCATTCGGCAAAGTAAACAAGTAAAGCATCCATGTTCATCATTTAAAGCATCCAAGTGTGTTTGCGTTTTAGTAATAAAAGATTTAGAAAAATTTACAACATCTTTGTTAAATCCTGACACTTGCAAAAAGTTACTATTTATAGAAACCTTCTCTTTTAGGGAAGTTTTTAGTTTCAAAACGTTAATAGCGTCCCCTATATTTGTTAAGTTTCCATATTCTCAAAATGCGCTAACTAGCCTCAATCGCTTAACTTCCTTGTTCGTTTCGCTAACTTTTCACCAAACTTACTATTTTTAGTAACTTTATCGCTTTTCCTAAAATATGTTAATGACGTCTTTAATTGATACTAATCAATATATATATGTTACTACAGTAGAAACTCGATAAATTAATACTCGATTATTTAATAAACTCTCTAAGATAATATTTTTTGCCGGTCCCGACTCTAATTTATACTATATATGTTACTATATGTTTCGATAGAGTTTAGAAAGTCCAAAATGTCCGGAAGTGTCCGAAACATTTTTACAATTCCAACGCACACTATTCATTAATGTTGCCGGAAAAATGTTTCGAGTTTCATTTGGCCATAACTTGGCCGTTTTAAGTCCGATTTTAAAGTGTCATATGAGTAAAACTATCTATTCGAAACGAGCTCTTCAAAAACTACCTTTACGCCTAATGAAAACATTTTGGACGCGATTCGCTCAAAACCTCAAAACCATTTCGGGACAGCAAGCACTTTTTGTCTAAAACGCAACCAAAATCCCCAAACTTCACAATAGTGCCTAGTCTAGCCTAATCTCCATTCACAACTAATCCACCACAAAACCACATCCTAAACTAACCTAATCTCTATTGTTGCAACTCTCATCCCACTCTCATCTTACCAAGAACATAATAATAATATAAAACAATAAAGTTTTTTCTTAAAAAAGGAACTTCCAATATATTTATAAGATGAATAAAAATAACTAGTACTTTCTTGTAAAATCCACCACAAACACTTGGATCTTTAGATATAAACATAGATCTGTATAACAAAAATCATAACAACTTCAAAATAACGCAAGATGGGTCAAGAAATACTTACAAGAAAGTAAGCAAAAGATGATGACACAAGATCTATACATCAAGTGAACTATAGATCTTATATTAATCCTCTAAATTGTAATCTTGCCAAACCCTAATTTTTATAAAGATATTGTGAAATCAACGAACTCTAAGCTTCAAACACCTTAGATATAACTAGGAATGAACTTGGAATGATTGGATCTTGATAAAATCAAAAGTTATGAATTATGTATGTGTTTGTGTGTGGTTCGTGGCTAGGGGAAGACAAAGAGAGAAGAAATGCTCAAAATATAAGTGTGTGTGTATGAAATGAATGAATAATGGATGCAACACAATTATATAACACAAGTTTACTTCACACACTAAAAGTGTGTATGTGTGTGCCATGTGAATGAGACAAGGAGAGGGGAGAGGACCAATTTGATCCTCCAATAGAAATTGAGCTAGGAAATCATGTGATATGAACCTGTCCCATTACATTTGAATTTAAACTTGCCCACCAAGAGTGCATGTGATGTTGGTTTGGAAGCATGCATGCATGGGGGGGACCAAAGATGAATTTTTTTTACAATACATGATGCTAGTGCTCATTTCTTGATTTAAATTTCCATGTGCATGGTGACATTGTGGTGGCTTTAGACGTCCATATGCATATGGAGAGGGGTATGAACGAAATTTTTGAGCTTAGGGTATAATATTATCGATAACTTGAATTTACACGAAAAGATTTCGAGTTTTCGGGGTTCTGTTTGGTCAAAAACGCGAAAAACATAATTTAAGAGATAAAACCCTAAAATTAATATCGGAAGGGTTTAAAAATCACAAAACACTCAAAAAAGTTAGAATAACTCAAATAATGCCTAATTTAATTAATAATCAATGCCGGAACGCGTCCGATGATGTTTTTCAATTTTTATGTGGTTTAACTTCCAGGTAAACTGCCAGCTTTAAACGTAACGTATAATATTCAAAATAAATAACTGGAATGGGTCGGAATACTAACCGGGAATTTACGGGGTGTGACATCCTTTCCCTGTTAAAAGAGCTTTGTCCTTAAAGCTTAGGACGTAGCTTGAGACGCAGGTGCAGGGTTGGCAAACAGATGAGGGTACTTCTTCTGTATTTGGTCTTCACGTTCCCATATATACTCGGGACCTCTTCTCGAATTCCAACGGACCTTCACGATTGGAATGCGACTTTGCTTCAACCTTTTAACCTCGCGGTCCATAACTTCGACCGGTTCTTCAATAAAATTGAGCTTGTCATCGACGTGGATTTCGTCCAACGGAATAGCGAGCGATTCATCGGATAAACACTTCTTAAGGTTTGAGACGTGAAAAGTACTATGAACACGTCTTAGTTTCTCGGGTAACTCAAGTCGATATGCAACCGTTCCAACCTTGTCGAGAATTTTAAAAGGTCCAATATAACGAGGGTTCAGCTTTCCTCGTTTGCCAAAACGTATCACACATTTCTAGGGCGACACTTTCAACATAACCTTATCCCCAACTTGAAACTCTAATGGCTTACGTCTCTTATCAGCGTAGCTCCTCTGTCGATCACGTGAAGCTTGTAGACGATACTTGATTTAGATGATCTTCTCTGTTGTTTCACGAACCATTTCTAGGCTAGTGAGCTGAGCGTCTCCCACCTCAGCCCAACAGATAGGCGATCGGCACTTGGCGACCCTGAACAAAAACGCCATCAAAAGCTGCAACTTTAAAACCTCGTTATGGAAGCTGTTGTTGAGGAGAATTCACTTAATGGTAGGTTTCTGTCCATGTCCTTTCTAATGTCCATTACACATAAAACCTCGATACATGTCTTTTCAAAAACGTTTGGAACGGTCCTCATCACCTTTGACCATCTGTTTGTGGATGGTAAGCCGTACTCATATCTAATTGAGTACCTAGGGCTTCGTTCAACGATTTCCAGAAATGAGATGTGAATTTACTGTCGCGGTCAGAAATAATCGACACCGGCACCCCATGCCTCGAGACTACCTCTTTCAAGTATTGCCTCGTCAACTTCTCCATAGAGTCAGTTTCCTTCATTGGTAATAAATGAGCGAATTTTGTAAGTCGGTCCATAATTACCCAAATTGTGTCTTAACCAGATGGTGTCTTTGGTAGCTTTGTAATGAAATCCATCGTAATGTTCTCCCATTTCCATACTGGTATTACAGGTTGAACCAACAAACCGGATGGTTTTTGGTATTCTGCTTTAACCTTTGCACAAGTCATGCATTTACCGACATACGTGGCAATTTCTGCTTTCATGTTGGGCCACCAGTATAGCTTCTTCAAATCTTGATACATCTTATCTGATCCAGGGTGGATCGAATACTTTGACTTATGCGACTCGTGCATAATCAAACTTCTTAAGTCACCGAAACAAGGTATCCAACTTCTATTCTTTAAACACAATGTTCCGTCAGCACGTGGCTCCAGATTCTTAATCATGCCACGCAAATCTTCTGCTCCATAATTCTCTTCCTTTCTCGCCTCAACCTGAGCATTCAAGATCTGCACAGGGAGGTTTAAACCTATTGTCATAACCAAACTCGTAGTGGCTTAGGTCTATTCTTTCGGCTCAACGCATCAGCCACCACATTCGCCTTTCCTGGGTGATAACGTAACTCATAGTCATAGTCACTCAATAGCTCTAACCATCTACGTTGTCTCATGTTCAACTCCTTCTGATCTAGAATATGTTGCAAACTCTTATGATCAGTGAATACAACGCACTTCGTGTCGTAAAGGTAATGCCTCCACATCTTGAGAGCGAACACCACAGCTCCCAATTCCAAATCATGTGTCATGTAGTTCTTCTCATGGACTTTGAGTTGGCGAGATGCATAAGCTATGACTTTCTCCTTCTGCATCAACACTGTGCCTAATCCCTTGTGAGAAGCATCACAATATACTATGAAATTTTCACTTCCTTCGGGCAACGCCAAAATCGGTGCACTACACAACTTTTGCTTTAAAGTCTGGAAAGCAGTTTCCTCCTTTTCACCCCAATTGAACTTTACACTTTTCTGTGTCAGTTTCGTCATAGGCCTGGCAATCTTGGAGAAACCTTCGATAAATCGTCGGTAGTACTCGGCAAGACCTAGAAATTAATGAATTCCTGTCGGGGTCTTGGGTGATTCCCACTCCTTGATTGACTCAATCTTCCCAGGATCAACGTGAATGCCATCACTATCAATCACGTGTCCAAGAAATTATACCTTCGACAACCAAAAGTCGCACTTCGAGAACTTGGCGTACAATTCTTCCTCCTAGAGCAACCCCAAAATTAGCCTAAGATGTGCATCATGTTCTTCCTTGGTCTTGGAATAGATCAAGATATCATCGATGAACACAATCACAAATTTATCTAGGTATGGTCTGCATACCCGGTTCATCAAGTCCATAAATACTGCTGGCGCGTTGGTCAGCCCGAGAGGCATCACTTGGAACTCGTAGTGACCATAGCGGGTCCTAAACGCCGTCTTAGGACTATCCTCGTCACGAACTCTGAGTTGGTGATAATCAGACCTCAAGTCGATCTTCGAGTACATACTTGATCCTTGCAACTGATCAAATAGGTCGTCGATTCTCGGAAGCGGGTATCGATTCTTCACAGTAAGCTTGTTAAGTTCACGGTAGTCGATACACATCCGAAAAAAGCCATCTTTCTTTTTGACAAACAAAACCAGAGCTCCCCAGGGTGAGGAACTTGGTCTTATAAACCCTTTGTCAGAAAGTTCTTGTAGTTGGGTGGACAATTCTTCCATTTCTGACGGTGCTAATCTATACGGGGCTCGAGCTAAAGGTGCAGCACCTGGGACTAAGTCGATTTAGAATTCAACTTGTCGTATCGGTGGTAATCCAGGTAAGACTTCAGGAAATACTTCTGAAAATTCCCGTACAGTTGGCACGTCTTCGAGTCGCTTCTCCTTCGACTTGTCTTTGTTTTCTTTCACCATAACCTGTGCCAGAAATAGTTGACAACCTTTCTCCATATACTTCTGGGCATTTTCACAATATTATAATTGCTCATCGTTGTTTTTTTCCTTGTCACTTTTGTCTCCTTTGAAACGATCAGAATTTCGTTTCGTAAGGAATAGCACACTATCTTATCATCACAGATATAATTGGATGCTCCTAAATATCTATAATGTACAGCCTATAAGATCAGTGTTGGTTTTGAAGTTCTTCCGTCAGCTAGTCACAGCGTAAATAATGTCTTAGGCAGAGGTAATGATATCTAGCAGTGTAACTAAAAGTATTTGATATTGAAACTTTCTATCGGTACCCGAATCAATTATCATATTAAGCATGATGGATCGTTAAGAAGGAACATACCTGTGACGTGTTGGAACCACGGGTTTGCGTCAACCTCTCATAGGACATTATGCTTTGACTCTTGCATCAGGAACTCTTTCTTTGTTCCCACGGTTTTGTTCTTTCTTGGGAAATTCCTTGGTTATGTCCTTGCTGCACCCACTCAAATACTTCGTAACGACTACATGTTCAGCCCTAGAGTTCATTGGTGTTGTTACAGTCACAACTGACCTGCAATCCCTGGCCAGATGTCCAATCATCTATACAGTTTCGACATTTGCAAGTACACTGTCCTTAGTGGTTGTAGCTTACAATTATTGCATAAAGGAAGTGTTCCATTAATATGCATTTTCTCATGGTTACCTGCCTTATAGGCTCTAGGCAACATGATGACCTCCATTTTTCTAGTAGTTATGTAGGGAGGTTGTAGACCATGGTTGTTTAACATAGTTGTTGGATCATCTCCTCTTGTTCTCTGCATTTCTTATAGCATAGCCCTTCAACTTTTGATCCATAAAGTTGTTGGCAATTCGAACAGCATCTTGTAGTCTTGTGGGTTCTGCAGCAATTACATTCCCTTGGATATTATCAGGAAGACCTCCAATGAATTTCTCTACCCGATCTTCCTCCTCGGGGACCATTTTGGTACACATCATGGTCAACTCTTGATATCTCTGAGTATAAGCAATCAAATCATTGTTCTTCACGGTTAAGTTCCACAGTTCAGTTTCCATTTTCTGAATCTCATTCCTTGGGCAATACACTTCAGTCATTAGCTTCATGAGCTCTCTCCATGACATGGCAAATGCAGCTACTCTAGTCCCAATAGTCCTCTTATATGAGTTCCACCAAGTTAGTGCACTGTCCAACATGGTGAAGTTGGGCATACCTTAACGTGGGACTTTCATGGGCAGTTGCTGATTGCAACTCTGTTTCCATTGTTCTCAATCACATCTTATCAATCCTACAACTCCTTTCGTTCCTTTAAAGTTGAGTGGTTGACACTTCTTGAGTCTAGTAGGTGCATTTCTCTAGCAACTGGTCTTTCACCTCTTAAAATTTATATGGATTCTCAATTTCATACCATTTCATTTCTTCCATTTCCATTTTCTTACCATTTCCATTTCCAATTGTCGCCATCACTGCCTTTTTGGCTTTGGTTTTCAGTCTGAGAGCATTGAAGAGCACGGTGCCTCATAAGCAGCACAACGAATTCTTCCTCACAATCGTTTATAGTCGTTCTTCGATTACTTCGGGGTCATACCGGAGAGAGGGATAGCCATTGTTATACATTTCACAAGACACAAAACCCATGGTTAGATTTTGATACGAATACACTATCATTAGTCGATAAGTTAATACATCTATGAAATAAATTAATTACAACAGATTGCCAGATCGATAAATAACAATATAGATAAATAAGCGAGAGTGTCAAATAACATGCTTTTCTTTCATGAATAAATGCATATTCGGTTTCAACCAAAATCCAAATAGGTACATGATCATAAGTATTTCTACTCGCTAACATCTAGAAACTAACCACCAAGTCTAGTGTCCTACATGATCATGGTACTACTAGGTCTAAGGGCGCAAAACCCTAACGTCTCTCTACTATGGACTCCAACTCCTTAGTCTCACTGAGTATCAATCACGATCCCTACGAATCCTGACGAAATCCTCCGTGAAGAGGACAATTGATGACACAGGCCTATTTAACACGATCCCTCTTGATATCCAACATAGCACGAACCTTGAGGTTCTCCAACCTCAAGCTGTCAATCCTCTCGATCATACTAAAACTCTCTGTTCCCCTAGCTATCAATTGATCAGCCTCCAACCGTCTATGAGCAGTCTCAATCCAGACTATCCTTTCGATACGTACCTTAAACATGTGATGGTAAAAGTAACGACTAACTTCATCTTAGTCAATTGGTATATCCTCGAAATGGGGGACCTAACAATGCCGTCCCCTAGTGTCAGTCGAATCTCGTAAGAATCCTCTACAGCTGGCCTCTACAATCTCCCTCCTCAACTATCAGTATCGACATCGGGTTGTATACTCCTACTTCAACCGTGTCTACAGCACTGAGTTGTCAGCACATCATATCCTTCGGTGTCATCCATGACATCCCTAGGGTCAATTCAACATTGATCTCTAACATCATCCCATCACCAATACCCTACTCCATTTCAACTCAGTACTCTATAGGATCAATCTCGGTATCCTCACTCTTGATAGCCAGACGAATATGAATCTTTGACCCTTACGATGTGTAAGTATCCAGCACGGGTATGGAGATATGATCTCATACTGGCGTAGATGATGGTACAAATTCAACTAGGGATCTACATCTCTTGCGAGATGGTCCAAACAGATGTATAAGAAGAATGCAGGGGTCTCTTTGACGAATTTCCTAAAGATGCTACTGATGTAGTCGGATGGGATACCCAAAGTAGATAACTGAGCAGACACACCAATGATGAAATGCCTCACTACGAGTGGTTCTCTCTTGGAGAGTAACACAATCTAGGTGTACATCTCTAATTGAAGGATCTAAGAATGAAGCCTGATATGATGCATCCTTAACACGAGAGAGAACTGGCTGAAATTCCAAAAATGAACTAGTAGAAGATGAGCGGTGGTCTGAAGATACAAGGTTTGCATGCCTCGATGGCATAAATCTGCGAGTGGTAAAGGTCCTACCTCTTCTCGCGTAAACAACTTAAGCGGCCATTAAGCATGAGTGCGGTAGGTCGACCAAAAGGAATAGCCTCCCCTGGGTCGGATAAGTATCGATGACCATCGTGAATCCAAGCGGGGCGAGTAACAGATTCTATAAGAATCTTCGTTGATGACTGCATGGACGTGTGGTACCCTGCTCCTCCAACGAGCAACAGTAACAACATAAGGGTCCTCGATTGGTGGTCACAATAGAAGAATCAGGCGGCCTCACGAAGAATCGGTGCATAAGAATGGTGAAATAGCTGCGTAGCCGCAAGCAAATGTTGCTCTGATGAAGACATCTCTATCTGGTGAATCAGAAATCGGAACCGATATAAGGAACCAAGCTCCACACAATCCAGTAGGTAAGCGACAGGGAGTAGTCTCAACACAGGAGACGGCACGACTGAAATAACGGCGCAAATCAGGGAAGTCTCTGGAGCAACCACCTAAGTAGAAGGAATAAAAGTATGAATTTCACCAAAAACTTATAACATGAGAGGGCGGTTGATCCCACACTCTCTTCCGAAGAATCTGAAGAAATAGCAATAGCTGAAGCTGCCATTTCGATCTGCACAATGCAAAAGTTTATTTAAATCTCTTTTATATGAAACCTATGCAGGCTTAAGAAAGCGTTGATATGATGCAAGGTAAATGGGAAATATATAATAGTTTCATATGTATATATATTTATATATATATCTTATATATATATATAATATATTATATTTGTAGCAACCGGTTTTAGACAAACGTAAGCAAAAATAGTGGATCATAGGATCCACATACTGGTTATAGACAGGACCTAGTATTACTATATGGTTCTCTATAACCTCTAGCTCTGAATACACTAATCTGACACACCAACAGATGGGGGCATGGACGGAATACGTGTCCGAGGGCTTGAATTAATAAACATTTCCGACACATAAGCAATAAAGAACGATCACTAATCATGGACGTTTGAAAAATAGTTGTAGCGTTGCATAAGGAAAATAAATTTCAAGTTTTACAACCAACTAATATGAGAGTAAATGTAGTGGAAGCTTAACCAAAGTTTGATAATCGACAAGAGTATATAAATTGATAAGTCTTGAAATTGCGATATGTCACATAGCACATAGACTTCACATTTAGCATCATGAGGCAAGACAAACATGATTTTGAAAATATATAGAAGCAATGCCCGAATCCTCCAGGATTGATGCAATCGCAGAAATAGATAACATGAATTCTGTGACTGCATGTTGGGAATTTAGTACCATGTCCAAGTTCTTAATGGTGATCAAATTAAAGTGGATCTTTAAAGGTAAAGTAAGACACAAGTGTGGTGGGCTCAAAAATTACGGCTTCGATTAGTTGCTTAAGGATACTGGCAAGAGGAAGGATAGACTTCGAGGAATCGTTTGCACCTGTTGCCAGAATAGAAGTCATTCGTATCTTCATTGCTAATGCTGCCACCAAGAACATGACAATCTATCAGATGGATGTCAAAACGGCATTCTTGAATGGGGAGCTATGCGAAGTGGTTTATGTTTCTCAACCGGAAGGATTCATAGATCCAGACAAGCCAAATCACGTGTACAGGCCTCTATAAAGTCCACTATACGGTTTAAACAAGCTCACGCGTGTGGTATGATTTGTGTCAAGTTTTCTATATATTACCAAGAATTCTCCTAAAGGTGCACGCGATTAAAACTATTCACACAGCAAGCAAGCAGCCGATATCTTATTGCGTATAATTTATGTTGCGATATAATTTTTGCCTCTTCTTATCACCATTCTTTGTTGTGCTGAATTTCGCTAAAATTATGGACTTCTAATTTAAATGTCGATGATGGGGTAAATGACTTTCCTTTCTTAGGATTACAAATTTCTCAAAGTCCTAGAGGCATCTTTATTAACCAGTCCAATTATGCTCTTGAAATAATAAAGAAATATGGTATGCTATCTAGTGATCCCGTTGACACCCCTATGGTGGACAAAAGTAAACTGGATAAAGATCTACAGGGATAACCCCGTCTATCCCACACATTACCGTGGTATGATTGGTTCCTTAATGTATCTTACAACCAGCAGGACCGACTAGTATTTGAAGTGTGCTTGTGTGCATGGTATCAGGCAATAGCCTACCAAAAAATCACCTACAATGCTGTTAATCGGATTAATTTGATACCTGAAAGGAACATTCAATTTGGGTCTTTGGTATTCGAATGTTTACTGGCATTGACTCTAACACCATTATGCAGATGCAGACCACGTAGATGTCAAGTTTATAGACAAAGCACATATGAAAGTGCATATTATTGGGAAGATAACTTGTTAGCTGGTCATCCAAAAAGCAAAAGTGCACTACTATCTCCAGTACAAAGGGATAGAATATATTCGCTTTATTTTTTCTTTTTTTTTATTTTTTTTTTTTTTTCTTTTATTTTTTAAAAATTTTTTTCTTTTAAAATATACTTTATTTAAAATTTATGGGTGTTGGTGCTTAAATCTTATGAATGAGATCACAATCAACAGACTCTGGGCTTAAATTCAATAAGACTTCTCTGTACTGTGATCAACAAGACGTGCCAATCGCTTTATGCTGCAACATGTTCTAACACTTGGTTCCAGCATTTAGATGTCGAGATACCACTTTATTAAGGAACAAGTGGAGAATGGGGTAGTGGAACTCTACTTTGTTAGAACCGAATACTAACTTGCAAACATCTTCACAAAAGCTTTGCCTCGAGAAAGATTCAACTTCTTAGTCGAAAAGTTGGGTATGAACCTTACTCTTGCACCAATTTTATCACTAATACTTCTTCATCCTTTTTCCCTCTCTTTCTTCCTCTCTGTGTCGACACTTCTACACACACACACACACACACAAGAATACAAGAAACTTGTAGGAATTATCCAAGGAAATCCATATTAATTAGTTGGCACTTTGGCCAATTGACACAATAGGTCCCTCAAGTCACATTATTTCTCATTTGGTCATATTAACTTATGTAATACATTTACCATTTGACAACTTAAGTCCTTTAAGTATATTTTCTTCCTAGTTGGGAAGAAATTGGGTATTTTCTACACTATTTACATATTATGTTGACTTATGGTTTGACTATCGAGATTGACTAACCAATCATGTAAAACTTTCAAACTTATAAAGTCTTAGTCAAACTATTCTAATGCCATTCTCGTAATAAAAAGCTTAAAACCCGGTTTTTGGGTGTTACAGTTACCATGAAGATTACTACCAAAAACGACATTACCTCCATTGTATGTCTTGTAAGTTGAGAAGAGCTTTCAATTTCCCGTCATGTGTTTGGATCATCCGCTATTTTTTATCCATTCGTGGGGCTTCAAATCGATCTCAAAGCATATCTAATTATATAACACAATAACTCAAAAACTTTTGGTACCATAATATCATTGGGTTCCAAGTTGTTAGTATTAAACATCCCCTCAATTTGTTGCATTTGGATGGGATGTGGGAATGGAAGACACATTCTCCATGGCATGTAACTTTGAGGTTAGAAGTTATTCCAAGTTACGGGAAACCCATTTTGACGATTTTATCATCCAAGATTTCTTTTTGGTTACGGTGTTCTAGATCGAGAATAAGAGTTATTAGTTCTCCTAGGAGGTGGAGCTTTCGATCTAAAGTTTGGTTTAGAAAATCCAACTCCGGGTTTTAAAGAAGGTTTATAAAACCGTTTAACCTCATCATCACTAGTAACGGGAATTTTAACATTATTAACCATTATATGTTTTGGTTTAGGACCCAAAATAGATTTTTGAAAAGAAACAGATTTTCTATTTTCTGACGAAAAGACCGGCGGTCCCTGATATTCTTTAGGGGCCATTTGTACATTATGGGGGTCGCCATCAACACTTAGGGAGCCGCCACCAGAGGATGTTTCATTTTGAGATTTCACAAATTCTGTTTTCTTAGTCCCACTTGTTGATGCTTCAAATGAGTTAAACCCTAGACCCGATTTATCTCCGGATGGTTTTTGAATACTAAGCATTTCATTTAGAGAACATGTACTCTTTTGAAATTGAGTTAGCTTTAGAGCTTCCTCTTTGAGTTTTTTGTTGTCAATTTTAAGTGTTTGACAAGTTGTACATTTGAGATCAACTTCTTTGTTTCTCTCGAGTTTAGACAACTTTTCTTTTAAACTCCCTTATTCATTTTATAGGACTATTCCTAATAGCTTTTAGATGTTTGTTCTTAGCTGATATTTTTAGATCATTTACACAACCTATTATATTCATTATCTAAGATTATATCATCTATTGACGAGTTCTCATCACTAAAGTAAGAGGATTCAAAATGTACCTCACTAGATGCATGAGACAAGTTTCGTCTTTTGCCTTTTCATCATCTTCCTCACCGCTATCTCTTCAAAGAACCTCGAGAATCCTTTTGGTTCCTTTTTCTCGTGGTTTTGGACATTCATCAGATTATGATGATTCGGGTCTTCGCATTCTAAATACATTTCCTATTCTTTGTTCGTTCTTGTCGTTTCGGCTCATTGGAATGTGTTTTTGATCATTATGTGATAGTCTCACGACCTACATCTTCTCTTGAAGAACTTCTTTAAAGTCTCTAACCGCCATGGAGTTCTATTCGGTATTAACTTCCAGAGTCAAAACTTTCTTCCATCACTAGATTTCTTCTTTAGCCTTTAAAGCAAGGTATTTCCTATCTCCTTCACACCCCCAAACACCCTCCACACCCCCCCCCCCCCACCCCCCATTTAGCTATGACTATTCGGAATCTTTATTCATGATCATATCGTAAACTTTGGAGACTTCCCAATGAGTTCATCAAGTGCACAGTGATGCGTGTCTTCGACTCTATCTGGGTTCGAACCATGACCTCTTGCTCTCCGTTTAGGGTTGTAGAGCCCTAAGAAAGTTCCTAACATAGTTCTTGCTATAGTAACCTTCATCAGCGATTTTTAGATAGTAATAATATTATTAAATCTAGCAAAAGCACTATCTATAAATTCGTCTTTGAAACTGATGAATTGTTTATATTGTTGTACCAAAAGGTCAATCTTGTTATCTTTGACTTGACTATTACCTTGATCGGTGATTGACAAGGTTTTCCAAATTTCTTTTTTCGTATTTCACATGAAAATTCTTTCATATTCTTTCCTAGGTAAAGCGTTGTAGATAACTATTTTAGCTTTGTTATTTTTCGCAAGTCTCTATTTGAGATCATCGTTTTGTTTTTCAAAAGGGACAACCTCATCTAATTTGGTTTCCGGATTGTTTTGAATAGGTATAAAACCACCTTCAGTAATAACATGCCAAAGATCAAGATCTTTTGATTTCACATATATTTCAAATATATTTTTCTAATAAATAAAACTATCACTTTCGAAAAGTGGTGGTCTTTGCATAGATTGCCCTTCTAGATATTTGTCGGAATCCATAGATCGATCCAAGCTTTAAAATACAATATATTTTTAAAAAATTGAGTAACCTGGATCTGATACCAATTGTGGAAACTAGAAGGGAGTTGAATAGTTTGTCGGTTAATTTGCGTTTTAAAACTTTGCTTGTAAAAATGTTAGATTCGAGTATATGCTAGATCAACCAACGATATAAACAACCAATTGTCTAACCTACTTGCAATACTATCACAATATAAACAATAAGTATGAAGTGTAAATAAAAGATAAGAGATAAGAGATAGAACAATCAACCTCTACACGAGATTTATATGGTTGGCTACAGAAGACCTTCTTCTTCGCCCTACTCCACTCCCCGAGTATCCGACTCGAGATTTCATTATGTCAACAAGCTCCATTTAGGTGGAGAAAACCGTTACACGTCGCTTATCCCGATTTCTAACACTAAGCTAAATGTCGAGTCATAATCTTAGCTAGAACCCAAATTAACCTTCACTAATGTATTTTTTTATAGGCTTAAAATATCATCCGAAACACATTCAAACACTTCTTCAAGATTTATACACTTCTGGATTTTCACAATCCACACAAGATCAAAAAAATAGAGGTTTGGATCTAGAAGAATATAGAAGAAAGTAACTAATCTATAACACTTCGTTTTTTGACGAATACGAGTGTTCTTCTTTTGCACTTGATAGATGGAGGAAGAAGAAGATATTGGATCACTTGAAACAAGATGAAACTTAGTGTTAGTGATTCAATAATTTTAGTGAGAGAAAAGAATATTTTAGTGAGAAAAAGAAACTGAAAAATTGTGCAAAGAAGTCCTACATCTACCAGGGAATGTGCAGTATTTATAGGCTGGGACACGTAACGTCTCAATATGGGCGGTCCCTGGCGTCCCTGATATATCTGGGGGCAGCCCAGCCTATTTGGGGGCCGACCCTAGGTAAAAAATCACTCACTTTTATGTCTGTTTGTGGGGAAGGTTAAATTTGTATGGAACATTCGGCTTAGGTGGGGGGGGGGGCGTGGGGGGGGGGAAGATTTGAATTTTTACAATTAAATAAAACATTTCTTTAATAAATAAAAATATTTTGTATATTTTTATTTTTGTAAAAATACTTTTGTAGAAATGTAATGTTTAAGAAAAATTATTTTCTTGATAACTAATCAAGTTTAATGATGTGTTTTACATACCTTAAGTGATTTACGTCGGAAATGGAAGTTTAAGATTAATAACTTGTAAATTGTTTTTTGTAGGACGTTTTTACATTTTGTCATCTTCAAAACGTAGAGAGGTCGAAAAATATAAATAACATTTTTAGACATTATTTGTATTGCCAGTTTGATATCACGGTCCGTGGTCGGAAGAAGAAATAGATTCATTTTGATGTTTGTTGAGTCAATTGTAATCTAGTTATAGTAAGTTCCTCTTTTGAAGTAGTTGTGTTTGTTATGTTAGCTTCCGCCTATGTAACGGGCTGAGATGTGCGATTCATCAACATTCATTGTACTTGCACGTTTTCTGAAATAATACATTTACCGAAGAAACCCTTTACCCAAGAAAGACATAATATCATATATATATACAAAAGAATTTATGCAACCCGATCAATGTGTTTTCTTTATAGGCATCGAATAAAAAAAATTATTAACTACTTATTAAAGTTAGCTTTTTGTGGTATTTTGTGATATCTTTGCTCTTCAAATTATTAAAACTTTTATTAGTTGAGATGGGCAAAAATGTCACAAAATCTTTTAAGAAAATAAAATTTGAAAGATAAGTATCCGGATAAGGAGAAAAAAAATATTCACTATTTATAAAATGATTTAGTGACAAATAAGATGCGTTTTAAAATGATTAGCGCATAATAAAAATAAAAAAGTGTTGCAATTTTTATTTTTGACTCATGGTTTGCTAGCTAGCTGGTGAGAGAATGAGAATTATTGTCGATTCTCAAGAGAATATTAGAAACGTTGCAAGGACAAAAAAAACAGCATTAACTTAAATCAACTTGCATATTTGTTTATACTATCAACTTTCAATTCCGTGAACATGTATATCAATTTAATAGAGGTTTATCTACATCGACTCGGGACTAGGGATGAGCAAGGGTACGGGAAAAACGGTACGGTACCTCCGGTACGGTACCGGTACCATACAATTCACTCAAAAAAAATCCGGTACCATTAAAAATCGGTACGGTACCAAAACGGGATATCCCGATTTTAGTACCGTAATAAAAAAATGCTTAACCTTTTTTAGGCATCACATATTTGTTCCATTGTTGTTCCATTGTTGCTTTAACTTCTCATTTAATTTTCCCTCTTTGTTTACTTAAGCTGAATTTTATCAAATGTGTTGTATTCAGTCATCATAATGAACCAAATATAAGGTTTGACTTTTCAAATGCACATGCGTGATCAAAACAACATTCATCTTTAATACGGCTTACAAAAAAATGCCAGATGCAAGATGTTTATGGTACCTGTATTCTTTAATAAATTTTGTTATGTGACTAAGCGGAAATGAATTCTATTTATCTTAACTTACGTTAAAGAACTAATCAAAACACAAGTCGAAGTACCATTGAAAACTTTAGTTTTCGAGCATTAGGATGTGCAAATACCAGTTTTTTCATATAATTAACTTGAGCTGCATAAAAGATAATAATAATGTTAAGTAAACTTAAGCTCCAGTAGGGTAAAAATGTAGATTATGTTTTAACAACGACGGTGACTCAGTTTTTGAATAACGGAGGCTTAGAAAGCTTATTCTCTGTGTGAAATTCGATGCCCAATATCCTTGAAAATGTTACACTTTCGCAATATGGTTATGCTTTATGCCGAGGGGAGTGTTGTTGGGTAAAGGATCAAATTTGGATCAAATTTCAGATTATTTTTTATTCTAAACGGTACTTGTTTTGGTGTAGTACCGGTTTCCCGAACCCGGCACCGGAACCGATACCGGTACCGGTATAGCACTCGGTTCCGGGATCGGGACTACATTATTTGGTCAGGAAAAATATGGTACCTTGAAAACGGTGCCGGTACGGTACCAAAATGGTACCGTGCTCATCCCTACTCGGGACTATCTAAAAAGATAGGTGTTTTAGGATTAGTTCCATATAATCCATGAAAAATATGCATGTTCGTCATGGATCCACAAAATTCACTTAACAATTAATTAAAGAACGTCAAGGATCGTAACCAAAAAAACATGACATAACAATTAATCGTGCAATAAACCTTTTAAAATCTAACATGTAATCTAGGGTTTCAAAAAAAATTTATTAAAATTCAACCAACTTGGTCGATTTAGGGAAAAAAAACTTTAATTTTTATAAACCCTAAACACATGTAATTAACAACAATACAATATTTGTTATAGATCTAAGGTTTCGGTAATTATTAACATGTTAAAACGGCTCGTGATGCCACTGTTGTTTTTTAGCATACATAGCAATTATAATCTAAATAAATTATCAAAGCACGTAATAGCGGAAGCGATAACAAATCATACAATTAACATGCATATAATTAACCGGGTCGGGTTACATACCTTTGGATCCTCGCGAGCACAAGAATCGTTCTTGATTTCTTTGTTCTTGATCTAATCCCTAATTAGGGTTTATGTGGATCTATTGATTAACCCCTTACCAAGTTTTGTTAATCGATCCAAGATGCAATCAATAGTGTGATTGAATCACGTTCTTGTACACACGTACTAATACCAAGTAAACGATATGCTAGTAATAAACACAAAACAATTTTTTCTTGACACTCAAAAGATTTGATCGACCCACAAGGGTTGTTTGCCGATCGGTTTGACACAAAGGAAAAGAGAAAAGACTTTGGGTATTGTATGTGTACAAGAGATGAGAATACAATGACCCTAGGCCCTTTATTTATAGTGTGGAAAACTTAGAGAGCAAGTTAGACAAGGATTAGGATACCCTAATCCTTCATCCGATCGGCCCAATCCCAAGGGGATTCTAAAACCATCTTTGATCTCTTTAATTCCATCTATAGTCCTTTCCTTTAATTAGTTAACGGTCGTTAGTCATTCTCCGTTAAATACTAACGGTTGTTATATGTTTTGTGTATTTAATAATTAAATATAACCTTTTATAAATAATTATTAAACATTTACTCTTCATACGTAAAGTGTGCAATCCCGTGATCTCGAGTTCGATCCTAACACACATCTACTAATTTATGTCCATAAACTAACAATCAATCCCTTCATAATCTCAAAAATAAAACCCTAAACTAGTTCCAAACACCAAAATTCTGCGTGCAAGTAAACATAGGTTGGAGAGTAGCAGAATCGAATTAGCTTGGGTTTACGTTGGCTTTCTTTATGTTCTGGGTTTGTGTTCATATCGGTGTACGGTCTGTTCGTTTGTATCAAGTTTGGTTCGGGTTGTTATTCTGGTTCGAATTCAGTTCCGAGTCGGTCTGTTCGTTTGTATCAAGTTTGGTTCGGGTTGTTATTCTGGTTCGAATTTAGTTCCGGGTTGGTGTTCGTGTTTCGACTTGGATTCTGTTCGTGGGTAGCGCACATTGGGTTTGACAGCTGGTGGTTCATAGTCCGTAATTGGTAAGTTTAGCTGTTTATGTTCGTTGGGTATTGGGTTCGATCATGCCTCGGTTATTCTTAGCGTTCGTGTCTTTGTTTATGTTTCGTTCACTATACGTAGCCTTGAGGTAATCCTTGAACCCTCTACAAATACGTAATCATACACTATACAAGATATTGTTATAATGAAATCATAAGAGGTATTGTTTCATAAGTCTCTCATCAGGCCTTTTTAATATGTATAAAGAAAACATATTTTGTAGATATGCATGCTAATTACTCTCGTACATGTATGGTTACATGCTTTTAAGAGAGCCATTATTCAACCGTATATATGCGTCAACAAATGCAGGCTCCAAATATGTACATTAGGACTAAATAAGATGAAGCTATGCATGAATCTGTTTCTTTTTTTATAACTGGGCATAAAAGAGGGATAGAGTATATGGCTAAAATCTTGACAATGATGGGTGTATTAGTTTAATGCAACTTATATTTAATATGCTACGAGGCTTTCAGACTTGTGCATTGCACCGGGCTTGTTTATTTGAAAAAAAAAAACTAAACTTTTACTTATGTCATGCATTGTATAATTCCATACACGTGCGATGCAAATAGGTTGTGCCTAATTGTTCACTACGTAATGTTCGTGTAAATGATCGAGGTGTAAGTATGATGGTGCATGTAACTGAAACGTGTCGGTTGCAAAATAGTTATAGAATAAGTTGAGTTATATGATGAGTTAAATGAAGGGTAAATACACACGGATCTTTCAAAATAAGGTTTTATCCAAAAGTGACATTCTACACAATTGAAAGGAAAAACAGTAGCAATTATGTAATTTCTTACACTGTGCTTTCATTATTTAATGTGTATTTTCGATTGTTGTTAGCGGATAGAATTGATTCAAAGAAAACAATGGAAGTAATAAAGTGTGTTGCACACGGTTGTACCTAATTGTACACAAAAGCTAGTATAACTTAACTTTTTATTGCATATGTTATGTAATAAATTTTGTTTTCATATGATATGATTGCCATTTGCCCAAACGTAAGTTATTTATTTTATTAAGTTAGGTCATGTCTTGAACATGGTTACGTGTTAGTTGGGGCAGGTTTGTCGGGTTCAGGTCAATTTGGTCTGGTTGTCAAGGCAAAAAGTTACATACTCAAACCCGATCCTATTTTATTTCAGGTTACTCAAGTTAGGGTGTAACACCCCCATTTTGACGAATATAGCAGCGGAAACTAATCTGGGGTATTACTTCATAGTACAACAGACATAATCATAAAAAAGAAATCGTAAAGAGATGTTTTTGGAAAATTTAGTTATCATTCATTTATTCATCAGAGTTTTACAAAAAGAGAGTTCTCAAAATCTAGAAATATAAAGTTTGAATGATAACAATTTAGCCATCTTCAAGTCCGTGCCACTCCGTGCCATACGTTGCTCAATTACCTGAGATAAACATGCTAAAAAGTCAACACAAAGGTTGATTGAAATTCATAGGTTTATGATAAACAGTTTGAATACAAGTCATAGTGGGTTACGTTGTTATACACGCATAGTTTGTAATAATTGCATATACAATTATCATGGAAAAACAGTATTATTGCCCTAAGCTCATGCAACCAAACATTAATATGGAAATCACCTCAGTGACATTAGTGAGGAACAAATGTCCTCGTGGAAAGGGAACTTGCAAAAGTTACCTATTGTTATCAAATATAGTGCTATTGGTACAAAAAGTATAGGCACACCAACGGGAGTCGTCACACCCGGATAGATCTATCCACAATATTCGCGTTCACTCGCAAGTGACTAATGGTTCATGATTAAGAGATATTGGCAGTGAAGGTAACTTAGGCAATATATCAGGATAACATACAGTTAGAAAAACACTTGCATTCATGATTTATAGCATATATCCCCCTCGCGGGTTTATAAAACATTCAAAAGATTGAAATGTGAGGCTATGAACTCACCTTAACAGGGAAATTTGATTGATGGCAAAAGTATATGAAATGAAAGTAAACAGTCTCATCACGCAACCTGGGGTAATATGTCAAGTCTTAGTTTGATTGTTTATATTTCAAAACTTCATAAAGTTTAACCATACATATTACTTTGAATTAGTAATTTTATGGAAATATTGTATTACTGTTCGGGCAATCATAATTCAGAGGTCATGTAGTAAACGTTTGAGGAGACAGGACACTTTAAATCGTAAATCCAACAAACTCGTCAAAACGTATACCCAAATGAAACCCCTCACATGAAGCTCCCAAGTAACGTGATACGTTATAATTTTTAAGTTTTCTTCAAAAGCTAGTCGATGATAAATTACGTTAATTATATAATGTAATTGTTTTATAATGCGTCGATCGATGATTAATAATGATAAATGTGTCGGGTTTTAATAAAATCAAGTCTTATAATATTTATATATATTAATATAAAAATATTATATTTTATATTTTTAAGTTTGCAAAAATGACAATATATACCCTTGATTTATAAACTTTTACAAATTTAGTCCTTTATATATAAAGTATATATAATTTAAACCTTTAACTTTAAAACTTGGCAAAATAGCCCCTCATAGTTATAACTTTGGAATAATGATATTTTCAGCCCCTCTAGTTATAAATTTTAGAAAGTTACGATATATACCCCTTTGCATAAAAATATTTGCAAATTAAGTCCAAAATCCATAATTTTGATATTTTTGAAATCCAAAAGAGTTTTGCAGGTTATGGCTTATTAGAATAAGCTAAAATAAGTAGAGTTTACGAGCCTATAGCTTATGGAAAGGGAGTATGAGCTTAAAAACACAAAAATAGGTGCGTATGGTTTAGGAAAACCAAAAACGCATAGGTTTGTGATTAAAAGGATTAAACAAGAGTTTATATAGGATCTTCTAGAGCTTATGAAAGATTTAAAACAGAATATAAGTTTATGGAATAAGATTTTGAGCTTACTTGAGCTTAAATGGGTCGAATGAGGGTTTTTGGGTTTGAACGCATAGAAAACAACTTTAATGGCTTCTTTCTCTTGATTCTTGGCTTCAATTCTGATCTTAAGGACCTTTTACTTCTTCCTTGGCTGGGCTAGAACTTTGTTTAGTGGTGGTAGAGAGTTTATGGAATGAAAATGAAGGGGTGTGTGGGCAAGGGCTTGTAGGTAGTGACTAATAGCAGCTATAGGGTGAGTATGAAGGGCTAGGATAGTGGCTAAGGGAGGTGGAGACTTATGGGAGTACACAATTAGCAAAGGTGGTGATGGAGGTGCTTTCGTTTGCTTGGTGGACAAGGTAGGTGATGGAGGTGCTTGTAAGGTGGTAGGGTAGTTGCTAAATGACATGGTGGTGAGGTCATGAAGGTGTTAGGATGCTAGGTTAGGCTTTTAATAGTTTAAAATGGGTAGAAATAGGTTACGGGTCTGGGTTAGGGTTTATGTTTATAGTTTAGGGTTTTGCGAGCAAAGGTTAAGTTTAGGGCTTGGATTAGGGTTTAGGATTAGTGTTAGGGTTAGGGTTAGGATTTAGGATCAAGGTTTAGTGTTAAGATTTGGGTTTCGTATTATGTTTTGGTTTTGGTTTTGTATAGACGAAAATAGGGTTTTAGATTTAGGGTTTATATCGATTAAGGTTAGGGTTTAGGGCTAAATATCGTGCAGTGTGATGCTAGTATGTTATGCTAAAGGAATTATATGAAATTCGTTTAAATTTTGGAGGGAAAATAGCTTTTTTTTTGAATTTATGCATTAACGAATTATACCTTGTGCTTTGAATGACTTGTACCACGGTTTTGGAGGGAAAGTATATTCAAATCTTATGCTTAGGAGAGTTGTACACAAGCCTTGCATGCTTGTACACTTGATTTGCATGTATACATTACTTGTAATTAGGGTTTTGATATAAACGTTTAATGTTTAAAGTCCGTTTTGATATAATGTTGTTAAATAGATAACGTTTTTGGTAAAAATGAGATTAGGGCATAGACTTGACATATTAGGATGTTTACATGATATAAACATAGATATAGTTGGCATAGGTAGGCTACGTGAGCTCGTTTACTTTAGTTATGTAAACTACGTTACATAATGGAGTAAAGCGAAAAATTTCCCTGTAAAAAGGTGGTATATAATTTAATAGATGGATATTACATTGATGAAAATTGCGGGTTGTTATATAGGGTCAACTTGGGATGGAACAACCCGTATGTGTTCAATACGATTACGGGTAAACTTGAATATGTATAAAATTTTAAACAAATCTCTTTGTTTAATTGTTTTAAATAGAAAATATATAAGATTTATGTCATACAGATTGTAAAAGACATCATATCCCGTCACGCATTAATAATATCAACTTAATAGTAATATTTTTCTTTGATTCATGTTAGCATAAATGAAGTGTTAGTTACATTTCAACTTGAACCATCAATGCCTTACTAACAAAAAGTAAAAGAAACTCAAAAGTTATAACGAAAGAAACCAACGGGTTAAAAAAGTGATACTAAAATTGTGTCGGTTTTAAATAATGTTTAACTAATTGGTCTAAATAGGTTTGGTCAAGGTCAGCTTGTGTACTTGAACCCTCTGAAATGTTTTAATAAATGTATATATTCTTTACAAAAGAGAAAGATTCCTACACTATAATCGAGTGAAATACAATTCCATCAAATTAGAAAAATTGATTCTTCACTTGTTTAAGAAATAGCAAATTCTTTGCATTTTATTCTTAAATATATCTTGGAAATCATATTGGAATTTATGTGGACATGCATCGTTAGATATTCGATCAAACAAAAGTGAAAATGACAATTTGATTCAGAAGAAGGCATAATCGGTAGCCAAATTACACGATCTTAGCACTGAAAGTTATAGGGAATATAACATAAAATACTAGGAACAAAGCCTTATTGCACACCATATATACTAAAACACCATACTTAATATATTACAACCTTTGATACGGTAAAAACTTCATGAATATGAAGAATCGGTTAGAAGCATCTGACATCATCACATCCTCCTATGCACTTTAGGTTTAAACATCAAACTTGAGAACTGGAGAAAAGTTCTAGAAGATAACGGCCTAAGGATTAGCCGAGAGAAGACCGAATATCTAAGATGTGACTTCAGTGATGGGGAGATCACCCACAACGAAGAAGTGGATATTCGTATTGGGGATAAGATTCTACAACCTAAGGAGTCTTTTCGATATCATGGATCAATGTTGCACAAATCTGAGAGGATTGATGAAGACGTATCCAACCGAATTAAAGCAGCCTGGATGAAGTGGAGGGCGGCCACAGGAGTCCTTTGTGATAGAAATGTCCCCCTCAAGTTGAAGGGAAAATTCTATCGAGTCGCAATTAGACCGGCCATTTTGTATGAGTCAGAGTGTTGGCTTATTACGAAAGCCCTTGCTAACATGGTGGAGGTAGCGGAATTAAGAATGTTAAGGTGGACTTGTGGTAAGACTTTGCTTGACATGATCCCAAATGGAGTCTATAGAGCACAACTTGAAGTCGAGATGATTATCAACAAGATGAGAGAAGGACGTTTGAGGTGGTTCGGACATGTCAGGAGAAGACCATAGCCAGCACCAGTTAGGAGAGTTGAAGATCTGGTGGTAGACGGCTTGAGGAGAAGGGGTAGACCTAAACTTAAGGGGTGGATAAAATTAGCCAGCACCTTGTAGCCTTGTTGTGTTGTGGTTTTAGTTCTTTTTTCTTCCTCTGCTCCCCTTTTTTAGTTGGGTTTGGTTGTTGTCGGCTTTTCTTGCGTGTGCTTTGCTTGCCTTGTCTTTTGCGTCTTTTCTTGTTTGGCCTTTTGCGTTTTTAGTCTGATAGGGTAGAGAGGTGGGCTAGATTTTGATTAGGAGGTTAGATGGAGGGTGTAGAGGGTGGGTTTTGGTTTGGTTTGCTTTCTGTCTGCCTTGTCTGCTTTAGTCGTGTTGTATTCCCTGCTTCCCCCTATCTTTGGCTTGGTTCGGTGCTTGTGAGCTTCCGTAGTTGCCTGTTCGTTTTGTTGCTGCTTTAATGTTTATAAATTTTACCTGGTGCCTCTATGTGCTTTTTTCTCTTTTGCTTTTGTTTTGCCTCCTCGCTTTGTAGGATGCTTGCTTTTCGTGCTTGCCTGCTCGTTTCTCGCTTTGCCTGCTACCGTGTTCGTATGCTTGCTTTGTGCTTTGCGTTGTTGCTTTTTTTTTGCGTGCCTCCCTAGTCTGTTGCTTGTTTCAGTGCTTGTGTGCTTTCATGTTTTGTCAGTATTGTGCTTGTGTGCGTTCATGTTTTGTCTGTATGGCCTGCTTGTATGCTACTGCTTTCTTTTGGTAATGTTGCTGCTTTCTTTTGGTAGGGCCTTTAGGCCTTTTTAGGCTAGTTTGCCCTTCTTTAGTAGGTAAATTTCTTGGTGTCTCAATATGCTTTTCTTTTGTGCTTAAGCTCTATTGCTCTGTGTATGCATGCTCGTCTTTGGCATATGTTCGCTTTTCATGTATGCCCGCTCGTTTCTTGATTTGCCTTATCTCGTGTAGTATGCTTGTTTTGTGCCTGTGTGCTTTGCGTTCTTGCTTTCGCTTCGCCTAATATGTGCCTTTACTTGCTTTTTATATCTTGCTCTTGTATAGTCGCCTGCCTTGTTTCCTCGCTTTATCATACTTTCAAAAAAAAATTATAATTAAAAAAAATTCAAAATAAATAAATAAATAATGGCTTTCTTTCTCTCTCTCTCTTGCCTCCCCCTCCTCACCTCTCTCCTCCCCCTCTCTACCTCCCTCTCACCTCTCTCTCTTATCGCTTTCTCATCTCCTCCCCCTCCTCTCTCTCTCTCTCTCTCTCTCTCTCTCTCTCTCTCCCCTCTCTCCCCCCCCCCCCCCTCTCTCTCTCTCTCTCTCTCTCTCTCTCTCTCTCTCTCTCTCTCTCTCTATCTCCCTCTCTCCCTCTCTCCCCTCCCCCCTTCTCTCTCTCTCTCTCTCTCTCTTTCTCTCTCTCTCTCTCTCTCTCTCTCTCCTCCCTCCCTCCCTCTCCCTCTCTCTCCCTCCCTCCCTCCTTCTCTCTATCTCTCTCTCTCTCTCTCTCTCTCTCTCTCTCTCTCTCTCTCTCTCTCTCTCTCTCTCTCTCTCTCTCTCTCTCTCTCTCTCCCTCCCTCCCTCTCCCTCCCTCCCTCTCCCTCCTTCCCATCCCTCTCTCTCTCCCCCTCTCCCTCCCTCTCTCTCCCTCTCCCTCCTCCCTTTCCCCCTCTCTCCTCTCCTTTCTCTCACTACCCCCCCTACCTCTCCCCCTCCCCATCTCCCTCCCTGTTATCTCCACTCCCCCTCTCCACCCTGCCTAGGCGGGATTGGGTATCGTCGTTGTTGTTGTTGTTGTTGTATTAATATGTGGTATCAATATTAAGAACATGATGGAACCGTCTAAGAAAAGATTGTAGAAGTTGTTGTTGAGTAAATGATAATCTTACCAATAAATACATAGAGTTAAGTACATTTTTGGTCCTTGTGGTTTGGTGCGTTTTCACTTTTGGTCCAAAATTCAAAAAATGTTTGGTTTTGGTCCAAAAACATAGTTTCGTTTCACTTTTAGTCCAATTTCGTAAATTTGGACTAAAATTTTTGGACTAAAAGTGGAACGAAACTATGTCTTTTGGACCAAAAGTGTAACGAAACTATGTCTTTTGGACCAAAACCAAACCTTTTTTGAATTTTAGACCAAAAGTGAAAAACGCACCAAACCACAAGGACCAAAAATGTACTTAACTCAAATACATAAGATGCTTATTCTCCTCTTCCAGAACTTGCTCCTAATAGACAAATACACAAAACCAGAAAAACATATAGTTAAGTAGCTATTAATTTTGGCTAATCGAGATTGCCTTATCTGTTAATGAAAACTCTAAAGGATTTTTGGCGATTTCATCCTGTTTATGATGGCCAAAATTATTAAGAGAGGGCATGGATGATGAACACATAGAATCTTGGTTTATAAAGATAGGTCCGGCCAAACTTACCTTTATCCCACGGATATTGGTTATTCCATTTTCATGTGCATCTCCATATACGCAATTTTCTTCATAGTTGAAAGATGTGATATCTTTTCCTTGCAAGTGCTTGAACCAAAAAATAAAATAAAAAATCATACAAACATAGCAATTATCTACAAAGAGAGAAAAATGAAGTACCTGACGCATGCTTTCATTATACAAAAGCATGATACATCTATTTTCCAATAATGGCTACATTCACCAGATATCCAATTTCGAAGTACATAAGATAAACACAAAAAACCAAAAAATGACATACTTATGCAAGTTATGGATCCTACCATAATTTATAGACTTGCACTATAATTCGTAAATAACCTATGGAAAGATCAAAGGCTCCTTTAAAAGCACCCAACTCCACGTCCCATTACTTGACCTTCAGTCCTTACATAAACATGAGGGAAGAAATAGTAGTGGCAAATTAATGTGACACCTTTTCAATAAATTTTATATATTTAATGAACCCAAATACTGTTTATAAACAACCAACCTTTATTTATAAAACTTTTGCATGGAACCATAGATAGATGAAGAGTTCAAGTATATGAATTTAAGTCATTAACATTTTGCATTTAAGACAATGGTTTAAATGGACTTAAATTTTAAAGACTCCTCTGTAACTCCATGAGAATTTGGGGAAGTACACCGGTTAGTCATGCCTGCATATATTTAGATATAAGATAACTTGTGATTAAATCATAAATACACCACATTAAATTTTGGTAAATTCAATCTTATATTATATAAGATAAGACGAGGCTGGGATACACTGCGTTGCACCGAGCTTTTTTTTGGAAAATCAAACTATTAAATTAACACAATAATTAATTGAGTCAATCTTTTTCCTCAACGTTTTTCAATCTCTTTGTTTAGATTATGAGCTCATAAGACATGCAAGATGACCTGTCTATGCTTTAAGTTGATGAAACTATGTTTAATCAATACAATTAGACTAATTACCAATGATAAGCTTTACATTGACCATTACTCGCTTCAAAATGGCCATGAAAGGCAAAAGACAAATATCATCTAAATGAAATGTCAGCAAAGCCGACAAGAACTGTATGACAACTAATAACAAAAACAGAAAAGAAACTAATAACAGATTAAGTGCATAAACTAACTGAAAGCCATCTCTGCAGCAAGTAATAACAGATGTACCATTGCTTTAACGAAAGAGACTCGCATTTATTATGAATAAAGTGTTATTTCCGGCATATTGATTTATATTTTTTTGAGTGATCCTGCACAATCCCTTCAGCATCACCATTTGACTCATCAATTAGGCCCATGATATTCCCTTTATGATTGCTTGTCTTTCCTTATCATGTTCAGGTCTAATATTCTCATTCTCAAACTCCGCCTTGTAGTCCTGACCACCCCAAGACGCTTAGGCCTGTATTTTCATGTTAACGAAAACAAATAATTCATTTATAACATATGTACATATACAATTAGGGTAAAAGGCATAAATTACCAACGTACTTTCCAAAATTTCCCGATTTGAACCTTTTACTTTTTTATTAATCCCGAAACCCACGTACTTTCAAATTTTTAACCGACTTGAACCAAACGTTTGTACCGTTAGTTAGTATGTGGCAACGTTAGTCCATTTAGCTAACGATCGCTTTGCATCGTTAGTCCTTTAACAATAATAGCTCTTTATATGATTTTTACGTTTTCGTCCGTTTTTTTACTTTTTCGTCCTTTTTACGATTTCGTCTGGTTTTTACGTTTTCGTTTATTTTTTTGCGTTTTCGCCCGTTTTTTACGTTTTCGCCCGTTTTTTACGTTTTCGTCCTCTTTTTTACGATTTCTTCCGTTTTATTACGATTTCGTCACGTTTTCGTCCGTTTTTTTGAGTTTTCACCCTTTTTTACGTTTTCGCCTGTTTTTTACGTTTTCGTCCTCTTTTTACGTTTGAGTCCGTTTTTTAACGATTTCGTCTGGTTTTTTAGGTCTTCGTCTGTTTTTTGCGCTTTCGCCTTTTTTTTACCTTTTCGCCCGTTTTTTACGTTTTCGTCCTCTTTTTTACGTTTTTGTCCTTTTTTTTACGTTTTCGTCCGTTTTCATCATCTTTAAAAAAACGAAAGAAGATTTAAAAAAACGTGCGAAAGCGTAAAAGAACAAACCAAAACGTAAAAACCAGACGAAATCGTAAAAAAAGGATGAAAACGTAAGAAAATGTACGAAAGTGTAAGAAACCGAACGAAAACGTAAAACACTGGAGAAAACGTAAAAAACGGGCGAAAACGCAAAAAAACAGACGAAAACGTAAAAAACCAGACGAAATCGTAAAAAACGGACGAAAACGTAAAAAAGAGGACGAAAACGTAAAAAACGGGCGAAAACGCAAAAAAGACAGATGAAAACGTAAAAAACCAGACGAAATCGTAAAAAACCGACGAAAACGTAAAAATGAGCGAAAACGTAAAAAAACGGGCGAAAACGCAAAAAAACAGACGAAAACGTAAAAACCAGACGAAATAGTAAAAAAAACAGACGAAAACATAAAAAATCATATAAAGAAAATCATATAAAGAACTATTATTGTTAAAGGACTAATCATGCAAAACGATCTTTAGCTTAATGGACTAACGTTGCCACATAATAACTAACGGTACAAACGTTTGGTTCAAGTCGATTAAAAATTTGAAAGTACTTGGGTTTCGGTGTTAATAAAAAAGTAAAAGGTTCAAGTCGGAAAATTTTGAAAAGTACGTTGTTAATTTATGGCTTTTACCCATACAATTACTAACAAAACATAGCAATATATGCATACTATTACAATATTGAAAACAATATACTCAGGCAAGAAAGCCTAGAATAACCTTCATAAAGGCCACTCGACTACCAACAGATTCACCTTGGTCAGATAAGTAGCAAATAATATTTCATGAAAAAAATAGATGACAATAGTACTAAATGAAGGTAATACCTTAGATGTTGCTAGGATACATGAACACCCTAACCCTAGCTCCCTGCAATACACAAACAAAGCATCTACATGCGTTCAGACATACATATATACATTTATGTGAATTTATGACCTTTTAGGGTTTGGTCATGGCTTTGTCCTTCTTTAACACACTTGTTGGAGAACCGATTGGATGTTAAATCCTCATCTGCAGCACAAAATAGTATCATGATGCTTTTGGAGAATTTCATATACTTGTGATGTGATATTAAGAAATGCATATGTAATTTATAGAAGTCCAAGAACCATTCATATGCCTAAGATTGTTTGTAATCTTCTGATTATAACTCCATAAATATTGTAACTCGAAACCCTTGATATGCGATCGTGAATGTAAATCTTTTGTTTTGAATCATTAATACTGCATATTAAATGTAGGAAACTCAATTTTATAGTATATAAGATAAAATAAGATTATTAAACCAGTTTTAATAAATATATTATACCAAAATTTTATGTATAGAAATGGTTTTTGAACAAGGAGGTACGTGTATCGCGGCTAAAATGAAAGCTTAAACTATTTCGTATGTTTATAAACCTTATAACATATATAAATATATATGAGATCATCTTCGTGTGTAAGCAAATTAACAAGGTGCTTTAAAATCGAATAATACACAAATGTAATTATGAAACTGATGGTCACTGCCACATGTGTATATAGGGGTACAATAAAAGATGTCAGGTAGAAAATACATAACAGTGAAAGATATATCTATAAAATACATTAGAGTATTGATGGGAACTCAATAAAACCTGTACAACGCTTTCAAAGACGAAATAGTTAGTATAAATGGTTAATAATTATTAGTTAATGAATTCTTGTAGATAATCTGAAGAAGGAATAAGTCGGGTTTTTCTTTGATACCGCTTTGATTTGTTAAGGTACAGATGTTCTATCACTATTTGTGTTCCCATCCTATGATTCGTTATTCGTTGCTACCTTATTTGATAACTTCGTTAAACCCTTTGAATTTGTTTGATATATGCTTCATTTGACATTGCCATGATATGAACTTATCTGTTTTGTTTAGACATGACCTTCTTTGGACATAATATGTTTCGTTTTGATATGCTATAGGAACCCTTTGTTCTGTTCTGATGCCCGAGCTAACTAGCCAAGGAGGTATCATGGCCGCGTCATTGAGGCACCAATGGCGTGACACTATCTGTGGCGGTGTGATCAGTTCACGACATCCCCTTTTGTTTTGTGTGCTCTATTATGCACTTGGCCATATATGATTTGATTGTAGGGGGCGTATGGATTCATGCTAGGTACTTTATTCAATTTAGTATTTGTGCATGGCTTACTGTGGTACCAACACCTCATTGCACATTTTGTTTTGGTACATGTAGAGAGAGAGAGAGAGAGAGAGAGAGAGAGAGAGAGAGAGAGAGAGAGAGAGAGAGAGAGAGAGAGAGAGAGAAAGGGGGAAGAAAGAGAGAGAGAAAGAGAGAGTGGGAGAGAGAGTAAGAAGGAGAGAGAGAGAGAGAGAGAGAGAGAGAGAGAGAGAGAGAGAGAGAGAGAGAGAGAGAGACATGATTATTTGGTCTAAGCGTGTGACATGCATTAGACTTTTGTTTCGAGCTCGTGAGGCATTTCTATATTTTTGTTTGGCTACTTATTCGTTCAGTTTTGATGATATATGAGATCTTTGATTCCATTTCATTTACTTATGTATATTTGATCTATCAGTTTCGTTTATATTTGTTCACTCAGCTTAGCTCAGCCGCATTTCTTTTTTTCGCGACACGTAATAAGAGGGAAGTTGGGTTATGAGTGAAGAGTGCTTAGGAGCTCGTAGTGGACCGACTGGATGATAGCTTTCCCATTTATTTTATAATCATTTAGACTTTGAAGTTAAACTTCTCTTTCGCTTAGACTTTGGAGATTATTTTATGATGTATTTGACAATTTATTTCCTTAGTTTTCTTGGTGAACATGGTTGAACCATTTTATGAATTAAGTCTTCCGCTTGCGTATGTTTTAATGCCATAAGTGTGACATTTGACCAATTCTCAGGTGGGGTGTTACAGATAAGATTTGGTTGGTAACATAAAACTAAAATTAATGATTTTTATACCTTTAATGGTTTCTTTTTGTTTGTAGATGCATGTTCTGAATCGACTTGAACCTATAAGTAAATTATAATATACTATAATTTATGGTTGTTTTTAATGTATGTTTGCCTAACAAGCAGACTTATACAAAACCTCATGGAGTGGTTTATTGAGGTGTCGATGTGGACATATTTTTTTAATTAATAGTTGTTAATATGTTTTTGATGATGATATATTGATATTGTGTGATTTAGTTTTTATTTTTAGTTTCTTTATGGTCATAATATGGAATTTGGTGTGATTATATTTGTCCAATATACATTTTTTTGATCATAGGTAATCCAAGTTTCATAAGATTTATGAACATAAAGCTAAAATTAGTAAAAGAGACATTTACGAAAACACTTTCATCTCATATCTAATATATTGTAAAAGGAAAAGAGTACATACAAGAAAAAGTTGGTTACATGTTTTCACTAATGTGAAAGAGTAGGTGTGGATTGGTAAAAGAGAAAGACAATGAAGTGAAATGACAAGGTAAGACTCAAAGATGTGTGTCTTAGAGAAAAGGGTAAAAGCCATAAATACTCTACGTACTTACAACTATAACTCATTATACTCTACTAATTCTTAAATAAGTCATTTAACCGTATGCCACGTCAGCAATTTTACTTGCTACTTGTACCTTTTTTATGTTTAACCGGTAACTTGTAGTCAACACGTTTATCCTTTGACTTTTTTGGGTAAAAGCCATAAATACTCCATGTACCGGCCTGTTTAACTCATTATGCTCTACCAATTTAAAAAAAATATTCGAAAAGAATATTTTAAAAAAATATTCGAAAAAAATATTTCTACTTCGAAATAAAAAATTTATACTTCGAAAATTTATTTTTATTTCGAAAAAAAATTTATACTTCGAATTTTTTTTTTATTTCGAAGTATAAAAAAAAGAAGTATACATTTTTTTATTTAGAAGTATAAAATTTTTCGAAGTTTATAAAATTTTATAAAAAAATTTCGAAGTATAAAAAAAAATTTAAATTTTTTTTTATTTCGAAGTATAAATTTTTTTTTTTTATAAAAAGTTTAAAAATTTTTATAAAAAAAAGAATTTTTAGTGAGTTGGGTGAGGGTGTGGTTTTTTTTTTTTTTTGTCAAAAATACAAAAAAAGAGGGTTTTTTTATTTTTTAGGGTAAAAGCCATAAATACCTTATGTACTCACATTTATAACTCATTATACTCCATTATGAAATAGTGACATGGCAAGGTAACCGGTTATTGCGGGTTTCATAGTGTATAATGAGTTGTTTACGAATTCGTAGAGTATAATGAGTTAAACACGCGAGTACATGGAGTATTTATGGCTTTTACCCAATAGAGGGAAAGAGCATGTGAGTGGTGGAAGAATATTTGTACATATCTTACTACAAATAATAAGATTTTCAGATGTAAATTGTTTTCTTTCACTAAAAAAAGTTGCTATAACTAAAAGATGCATGCTTATAAAGTTTTTACTTTTAATGTTATATTAAAACATTCATAAAATGTGTATGTCTTGCTACCGTCGTGGAGCGTGGGCATGTGTTGCTCGTAAACACACAAAGACCATTTCAAGTCTGTTCATTTTCGTCTCTCTCTCAAAACCTAAAATACACACACACCTCTTTTTTTACACACAATAATTGTGACCGCACAACTCAACTACTTTTGCTACCGCCACCACTTGAATCCTGTTGGGTTTTATGATCTAATTAACAATTAAATAACACGAGTATGCAACGGAATAAATGATCACGTGTAGAACATAATAATTAACAAGATAGAAAACATGTACCTTTTAGCACGAAACGATACACCGTTTAAAGGTAACTGTAAACACCGTCTTCTATATACGCGTGTGTATAATACAACGCGTAACCACTAGAATCAAAGGTATGATTCCTCTAAGCTTCCACACACTATACGTTCTTAGCAAACGACGAGGTATGCTAGTACTAGTAGTGTATAACAAACGTTTTTTATTCGTCTCTTGAATTCTATCAACTTACGAATCAATAATCACCAAAAGGTGACAATTGAAACGGAAAAACCAAAGGTGTACGTTTGGTTTTGTTCGATCAGAATAAACAAACAAAGAATTCCAAAACACTTTCTATGTCCGGTTGACTAAAGAGATAGGATGGGACGATTCTTTGTTTTAGGTTTTTTCTCATGTGTCAAATAATGAAAGTATAAAACATATATTTATATCCTTAGTCTTTTAATCCTTGTGGGATTACAATTCTAACCGACTAAGGGAAGGAAAAAAACAATCGAACCCTTTATTCTTTTAGGTTTTTCTTTATTTGGCCCCTCACCGTTTTAACCTTCTCTAAATGTATTAACTATTTCAATTAATACTTGTTAACATTTAACGATCGTTCGTTACTCACTTAATACATTACCTTAATATATTTTCTCGTCATTTTACATATAAACGTGTTCGTCCCCTTAGGCTCGCAAAAATTTCCGGACATATATTAATTCATATATGGTCATAATCCAACAGCTCCCACTTGGACATATATTAATTAATATAATAACATTGGTAAGCGTCTAGCAACACGCCAATGCTCCCAAAAACATCTAAGTGTGGTTTCACAGGGCATGAACAAATGATTTATAAATTTACAATCCCTTTGTTTCCGATACCGTTGTTAAATTGGATATGGATCAATGCCATTCCATATTTAACGATTCTGTTTCTCATATATGAAGTAATCAAGATTACTAAAAACCAATTAAACATATCTTCTTGAGTTTTCAGGTACGGCCATACATACATCTGATTATTTCTATGAGGGGCCTAGTGGTATCTTCTTCAATAATTTGAAGGAACAAATTCTATATTGACTACAAGTGTCTAGTCATCGTGTGGCATAAACCATTCTGACATAGCCCTTATTAGTTACTTTATTCAGGACAACTTAAACTATATCAAGAAGGAATATCCGCATATGCTAAACCCACTTGCATCTCAAGTCTAAGGATTTATGTAAATAAAATCACGTACAAGATTCACTTGATGATGTCGATCCATAAAGTGATATTCTTGTGACGGGGAAATCTAATATTCATCTTCTGAGATATTATTTGAGGTGGTGGACTCATCTTAATATCTCCAATATCACCAATCACTAGAATTGTCTTAGTTTAATCAATATTCTCATATTGTTAATCGACATACGGTTAATTTAGAATTAATAATTTATTATTCAGGGATTTAAACATGTAAAATATAGGACACGATTTATTACATATAAAATAACACAAATACCAATGTTTCATTATCGTAAATAAAATTATTTTACATCCCGTATCCCAAATACTATAAAACACAAAATCTACTTGAAACTACTAGCATGGTACGAAGCCCTCTGCCTGGCATGTTGAGTAAGCTTCCGTTTGATAAAGCCTTGTAAAAGATCAGTAGATAGTTATCTGTGTGAACTTTATGTATCCTTATTTCGTAGTTCAACACATTCCGCAACTAATGATCTCGTTCTTTTGATAGTGTCTGGGCCTTTCAGAACTCCCGGATCATTAGCATAATGAATGCAGCTGAATTAGTCGCAAGTACATATTCAAAGGTTCATTTATCGTTGGTACAATACCAAGCTTGAGATAATTTCTAATCCAAACTGATTCCTGGCAGCTTCTTGACGCAGCTATGTATTCAGATTCCTGTGCAGAATTGTTAGTGGTCTTTGACTGGAGCTCCTTCAATCCATTGCGGCCTCATTCAAAACGAAACTTATTCTGTCTGAGACTTAGTGTCGTCTTTAGTCTCGTATCCAGCATCGCAATAGCATTCAACTCTAAGTTATGTTGCTAGGATTTCCCCCATAATCAAGAACCATATCTTTAGTTTTAAATACTTAAGAATATTTTTCACAGCAGTCCAGTGAGGTTCACCAGGATTCTGTGAAATCAGGGCTTGTTCGACTATTTTTTTTTTTTTTTTGCGCGAACGCAACTCAGTCTAGTTGGCATCTAACCGCAATACAGGGGTTTTTTGGGATTCCCTTACAGCCGAAGCATAAGGTCATTCTTTCATGCGATTTACTCTTTAGGCGTTTGAGCACCTTGTGATTTTGTTCAAGTCGAGTCTTTCTTGCATGGGGATATGACCACGTTTGGAATATCCATTTTATATTTCTTTATGATCTATATCATGTAAGTTTGGACAAAGTCCAATTAATCGCTTGTTCGATGTGTCTATCTTATAGATTTTGATTCCAAGAATAAATGCTGCTTCCAATCCTTCATGGCGAAACACTTTCAAGATAATCCTTTAAATTTGTAAAACTTGGGAGAGTGATTACCCTGATGATTATGTCCATCAAGATACAAGATGGGAATGTAACATTACTCCCACTAGCTTTTTGATTATTCACACCTGGTCATCAAGCTTTGAGTAAATCACAAACTTTTGATTTCCTCGTCAATCTGTTATTCAGGCTTCTTGAGGCTTGCTTATAGACCATAAATGGATCTTTGAAGCTCTGCATACTTTCCTGGGTATGATTAGAAATCAACAATACTTTAGGTTGTACATATAGATGTCTTTCATTAGGTAAACATTTAAGAAGGCTGTTTTAACATCATTTGCCATATCTCCAATCTATAGTACGTTGCTATAGGATATGAGAATTCGTAATAGCTCTAATGTAGCGAAGGTTGAGAACTTGTTTCTTCATAATCAACCCGTAGAGTTGAGTGTAAACCCTTTGCTACAAGACGAGCTTTATAGACGTGTACAATACCATCCATGTTAGTCTTTTTCTTAAAAATCCACTTGCTCCCAACGGTCTTACAATTAGGAGAAAGATCGACCAGGACCCATACCATATTGTCCATCATGGATTGTATTTCCGCATTCATAGCATCAATCCACTTATTAGATTCTGAATCCAACATTGCGGCTTTATAGCTAGTGGGTTCATTGAGATCCCCTAGACTATGCTCCTCCGCCTCTACATTTAGGACATAAGCGGTTTGGAGCTGAATGCGGCCTTTGGACCTAGAATCGGAAATCACTTCCTCTTGTGGTGGTTCAAAACCCTCCACCTCTTGAGGAATGTTGCTAGTGATTTCAGAAGGTGTTGTTTCTTCTTTCTTCTTGAAATTTCTTCAAGATTATTCCGCCTCCGACTGATTTCTTGACTTATGAGACGCTTCTCAAAGAATTCAGCATTCCTTGGCAACAACATTTTGTTTTAGGTGGGAAGTAGAGAATAGTTAAACCCATCGTTTCTTTGTGATATCCTATTAAAGATACATTAACAGATCTTGTGTACGAGGTTTGTCAGGGTTATCTCTACTTCACAAGAGCCTCACATCCCAGACCTTTAAGTAAGACAGGTTAGGAACTTTTTCATACCATAATTCATATGGTGTCTTATCAACCTTCTTAGTTGGAACCATATTGAGAATGTGTGTATCAGACTCAAGAGCATAATCCCAAAAGGATAACGGCAGAGTTATAAGATTCATCATTGATCGAACAATATCAAGTAAAGTATGGTTTCTCCTCTCAGACACTTCCATTATGTTGTGTGTGTAATGGAGGAGTACGTGTTGAACCAATTCTGTTTAGCTTCTAGATAAATCTTTAAAATCTTGGTTATGGTATTCGCACCCCGATCTTATGTATTGCCTTAATGGTCTTTCCAGAGTTGATTTAACTTCATTTTTTAAAAACTTTGAAGTTTCAAAGGACCTTTGTTTATTGTTTAAGAAGATAAACAGTAACCATAACGACTATAATCATTTGTGAATGTAATGAAGTTGCTAGCACTAGTCTTGACACATGTCTAAGTGGACCAATAATCAGTATGTTTTTTATTAAGAAGATCTTTTGCCCTATATGTTACTATGAAGGAAAGGTTTCTTTGGCATTTGCCAGAAAACAAGAATTCGGCATATTTATCAAAAAGATTCATCATCCGGTTGACTTTAACAGCCTTCTTGGGCAGCTATTAATAGTTTCTTGTTTTTATGAGCAAGACGACAATGCCATAGATAATGGAGTCCAAGTTATGCTTGACTCTTTATTGTAACATTATAAATAGAACTTAACATTTGGTACAAGATCATGCATTATCAATTTCTTAAATACCATTTACGAGGAACATCATTAAAATAAAAGAACACCATTCTTTGAAACTGAAATATCCCACAATCCGTAAAACATTGAAAACAAATCCATTTGTCAACCAACGAGAAACTGAAACTACACCTCTAGTTATAGTAGGTGCATAATGACAATTGTCTAAACAAATCACAAGGCCATTAGGTAAAACTAAGTCAAAACTTCTGATTGCTTCTACTTGTGCACGAACACCATTGCCCACGTACAAGTAAAGAGCTCCTTGTTTCAGCTTCCTTTCAATCCTAAATCCCTGTTTTTGTACTTCTTCGGGTAGTACCACAATCCAGTGGCATACAACAGGAGTTCTTATTAGGAAATAATAAATAATTTATTGTGAATGATGAGATACCCGAAGAACTGGCGGTGGAGTCCAAATTGCTTCCTCTTCTTTGCAATCTCAGCAAGATAACAAGGACAGTTCCCTTTTCCAATGTCTATCCTCCTTTCAGTGGTGGCAGGCATCAGCCTTACTAGGCGCTCCTTAGCAGCAGCGCTTTAGGGTGTTGTGCTTGGGGATATAATAAACGTTTTTCATTTCCTTGCATTACAGTGTTCTTGCTTTTGCTATTAAGCGATTTTTTATTGGCCTTCTGGATTTTACCACTTTTAATCATCATTACTTGTGGTGTTTCAGCCTTCTTAGGTAAACCCTTCTCATACTCAATAAGCATAGCATGAATTTCACCAATTGTCTTCCCCATGTTATGCATATTGTAATTTCTTACAAATCCTACAAAATCTTTAGTAAGGCCATTAAGGATTAGCCTAATGAGATATCTGTGGTGAGATAACAAGACGCCATTTCAGGCAAGTTTGCTCACATTATCCTTTATCTTAAGGACATAATCAGCAAATAATTTAACCTCCTCTTGTTTGCACGCATGGAAAGATTGGATTAAGTCAAAATGTCCACTACAGCTTAGATTAAGCTCCTGAACCATGTCATACTGGATTGTGCAATTCAAATAGTCTATTGTAGTTCAGGGGTCATACTCCAAGCTTTAAGACAAGCAATTTCAGTTATGAGCATTATATTGAGCTGTCACTGAGCCACAATGTTAGGTTCGCACTGGCCTAGGAGAGGAGGTAAGGCTGTTCAATGAACATGCATTTTCTTCTGACCTCAAGACTACTTAAGTCGAGCAAAAGAGTCATTGAGTTATACCAGAAAGTGTTCTTTTTTTAACATGCGACCTGAAAGCGAATGGTTATGTTTTGAAACTGTAGTGCCATCTACAAAACATAAAAGTTAAGAATTAGTATTTCGAATATAAATACTCCTTGAAGAAAATATTAATTACCTGTTAATTAAATAAAAATTAATTTCCTAATGTTAGGCCAACTTGACATACCCCCACCACATCAGTTGATTTTGTAGTATGGTGTATTCAAAAGGTAATCACGATTAATAATTCCAACTTTTGCAATTCTAAACCATATGGACTTACTTTATTACAATTATATCTAGTAAGGCAATGTTCATCCATCTATGCCACGTGTTAATAGGTCTAACCACACAACGCTAAGTCGTCCAATTTTAGAAGTATTATGTACAATCACGTCTTCACGGAAAAAAAAAAGCGTAGAATTACTCTTGTGATTGCAAAATCTACATGCGTCAAGTATGGGTAAAGAGCAGTCTACAAGGTCTTTTATAAATGGATGGCAAAAACTTAGTTGAACAAGGGTATTTTTATTTGAGTGTCAAATTTGTACGGAAGATGGCTGCATACATCTGTGTACATTTATTTTAATAATAACTTTCACTCGATTAAGTTATTATTACGGTTATCTATTACTTGTATCTTATACATTAATAGTGATACCTTAAAATTGACGATTCAAGTGTGTTTAAATGTAGATATTCTTTTTATCGCGGGAAAAGATTAAAGATGATTAAAAAATCATTCAAACCCTGACCATTCGCGACTTATCCTACATAGTTTACAAGGTAAGGGAAACTATCAAAGTAGTCAGGTATTATAGGGTAATGGTATCTACAAGGACGAACGTCTTGATGAGTTCCCGAACCTTATCCTTGCTACTATATAGTATTTTGCAAATTACGTCTTTTGCTGTAATTACTTTAAACTTTAATTTAAAAACAACATTAATGATAACTATAAATTGCTTTTCTCATCAACTGGAAGATTTTACACCGGATGCCCCCTCCTTGACGGATCCATTTTTGACTTTTTGCATATAAGTCCACCCCCCTCCCCTCCATTAAATCTTATTTCGATAATCATTAGTTCATGCCATTATTTTTGATTTCAGAAAAACTTTTTATTTTCTCACAAGTCAAGAACTTAAAATAAAACATATAAACATCAACTAAACTAAATAATATTTATTTAAAACACACTTAACAATTAAGGCATGCAAACATTAAATACGATCCTAATTATCTAATAATAAAACATGCATTATTCATATAAGGCTTCTTCGTCTATAAAACTCCGGCAACATACATCAAACAACTCGATTGCGTCATGCCTTTGATAAATAAAATAACACATAGTCATATAACTTTTTTATTATTTTAGGCCCCAATTGATTCATCTATGTAAGGGTCTTCCCGAATTCATTGAATCAGGATTTACGAGCTTAGAAAAATATTAAAATTAGGTTGTATTTTAATCATATTTAAAACAATCTTTTTAACTATTAACAATGATCTCATTATCTAATTATTTAAATCCATGTGATAAATTCTAATGATTTTATCATGGATCAAATTGGAACAATTAACATTCTATTTAAATCAATTATCAATTATACATAATATTGCATACAACTTAATCTGTTAATTTAATTTTATTCACCTTCAAGTTCTAATTTTTTAACAAAACCCCCCCCCCAAACGGGGATTAAAAATTAATTATGAAACTTAAATTTGTCCATTCATTTCTTGTAATTAAAGACCTACACGATGGCTCGTGATGCCACTGTGGGGTTTTATGATCTAATTAACAATTAAATAATTCAATAACACGTAGTACGCAGGAATTAACACGAGTACGCAGCGGAATAAATGATCACGTGTAGAACACAATAATTAACAAGATAGAAAACATGTACCTTTTAGCACGAAACGATACACCGTTTAAAGGTAACCGTAAACACCGTCTTCTTTATACGCGTGTGTATAATACAACGCGTAACCACTAGAATCAAAGGTATGATTCCTCTAAGCTTCCACACACTATACGTTCTTAGCAAATGACGAGGTATGCTAGTACTAGTAGTGAATAACAAACGATCTTCTTGTTCTTTGAATCAATCAACTAGCGAACAAATAATCACCAAGTGATGATCGAATACAAAACGGAAAAACCAAAGGTGTACGTTTGGTTTTGTTCGATCAGAATAAACAAACAAAGAATTCCAAAACACTTTCTATGTCCGGTTGACTAAAGAGATAGGATGGGACGATTCTTTGTTTTAGGTTTTTTCTCATGTGTCAAATAATGAAAGTATAAAACATATATTTATATCCTTAGTCTTTTAATCCTTGTGGGATTACAATTCTAACCGACTAAGGGAAGGAAAAAAATAATCGAACCCTTTATTCTTTAGTTATTCTTTATTAGTCCCTCACGTTTAACGTTTAAACGTTTAACTAATTATTAATACTTGTTAACATTTAACGATCGTTCGTTACTCACTTAATACATTACCTTAATATATTTTCTCGTCATTTTACATATAAACGTGTGCGTCCCCTTAGGCTCAAAAATATTTCCGGACATATATTAATTCATATATGGTCATAATCCAACAAATCCATCGTTTGGTTTAATTGTGTTTGGTTTGGGTGGCAGATTCGGTGGTTTGGGTTGTAGATCTGGTTGCTGTGGTTGTAGATCTTTTGGTACAAGTGGTAGAAATTATTGTTGGTGTAGATGTGGTGAACTAAGGTGTGTGTGATGTTTGGTTCGATCTGTTTTTAGATGTGTTTGTGGGTGATGTTTTAGTTATGTTTGTTGTGGTATTATTTTAGTTTTAAGTGATGTTTTGTTATTTTAGATTACATTTGTGTTTGTCAAGTAAATTCAACTGGACATTTATGTTATTCTCATTTTACCCTTATAAATGTAGTTAAACAATTTGGTTTATCTCCTTTTCTATTTTGTAACTATCTCCCGGTTCCTGCTCTTTAAGATCCATCCGCTTACTTATTTGTTACTCCCCAAAATATCTTTACAATTTTTTATGCCATGCGTCACTTTTAATATATGGTTTAGTTTGTATTATTATCATTGTATATTTTTGGTTTACTATTGTTATAAAAATTAACCTGTATAGAAAATATTTGAAAGTGTTTCAAGAGAATGCTGAACTTTCATTTTTATAATCTTGTATGTACGAGGTTTGTAATTAAAATATCAAAAGCCAAATGTAAAACAGAAATAAAAAAAGCTTTAGAAGTTATAGAGAAATAAAGAATTTTTAAAAAGTAGAATCAAGAATAAAAAGGTGTTTGTTTAGATTTTTTTTCTGGAAAGTTAAGAAGTGAAATCAATATTATAAAATAAAATAAAAAATCATGTGTATTATGTTAACAGAGGAATGCCAAGTTTTGCATACAAAAGTTATGCGTATAACAAACGTTGTTCGTGTAACTAATGAAACTTAAAAAATTCCGAAAAGACGCAGATTAACGCGACCAAGTTCTTTCACAAACCCTATATCGTTGCTGCTAGGTTTGGGCACTTGGTAGGTAGTATATGAACCACTTTTCTTGCATTAACTGACCGGAAAATAAAAATTAAGCATTACAACACTTAAAGAGAAATTATAAACTAATCAAAATATATATGCTATTATACATATTGTAAAAACTAATAAAAAATACAAATTTATATACAATTTACGTATATGATAACAAGTTACATGTTATCATTTTCTTTAAGAACGGGTGATGTGACAACCATGACTTGAGCATGTTAGTCAAACTATTAGTGTTGACTTGTGTATCGGTTGCAATGTATGGGTTATGTGTTATTTGTATTTATACGTGATTATATGTGTTTATGTGGGATATGTGAGATTTGGTAATCAATCCATTGAGTGTGATCGTCTCATTGGGATTGGATTTGTGCTGGATTTAGTGGAGTTTATTTCATTCACTTTTGGTGACAAGGAAATGATTTTATGATTCAAGCGTTTTGGTGATTTATCGTGTAAGTATTATTACGTATACGTATTTATGTGTTAGTAATGTTAGGTATGAATAGGTGTTAATCGTTAGAATAAGAATGAAATGTGATTTTCTATTTTTGGAAAGTTAGGTTAAAATAAAAATGAAAAGTTAGTTATTTTAAAAGTCTAGTAAATTACGTTTAAGTAAAAAGGTTTACCCAAATTAGCTTAAGTTTTTATAAAAACTTAAGGTAATTAAGTAAATAAGGTAATAAAATAATAAAAAAATATAAAAAATATATATACATAGTATATTCGGCCGGTGTAAAGGAAAAAAAATAGAAAAAGAAAAAGAAAAAAAAGGAAACTAGTTTGATTCAAATTAGGATTCTAAGGTTATAAATATGGGATTAAGTAAAACCTAAAACACTTTTCCTTCACTCTCCCCTACAACCGGTCGAACCTACTCTCCAAAGATTTTTTTTATCAAGAATCAAGGAGCAAGAACTAGGTATGTTTATTAATCTTTGTAATTAGTTATTCTTTAAATTCATGTAACATTAATTATGGTGGAACTAGGGTTTTCATAAAATTCAGATTTTGTATGATCTTTAATGATGATTAAGATAATTAGGATGAGTGGTAAATTAATTAGGGTTTTAATGGTGCAAGAGTTAGGATTTAAATCGCGTTAAATATCGAATTGGAGGTTGGCAGAATTAGGGCTGTCTTGATCGGCAGTTATCTCGATGATGGTAATAACTTTTGTTAAGTTTCCGGTGTCTATGATGTAGCTTAGAGAGTCTAGTTTCCAGAACATCTGGTCTCGAAAGTTTTTAAGGTCGGGAAGTCGTTCAAATGTAAGTTAGGAGAAAAGTTGTCAAAGCAGTAAATTCGGGTTAGATTTAGGTCAGATTATGAGGTGTAAAACCCCCACTTAAAATTTAAATTAGGATTAGCCAACCTACAGGAGTTTAGTTCTATGTGTCTATTAAAAATCCCCAAAAGGAGAGCTTCTGATTTGGAGTCTAAGTATGGTTTTTAGATCCAAACTTTTTAGTGTGCGATCAGATCCGAAACTGATTAGTTAAAAGTTTGATTTTATTTGGGGCACTTAAGAGTGAAAATAAATTAGTGGAAAAATCACGAGGATAGTAAACACATGATATTGAACCTGTGATTTTTTGGTAAAATTTATAAAGGTCAGTAGGTGTGGTTTAGAAAAGTGACACTAAAATTCTGCATTTTTGGGTAAATTGTAAAACTTTGAAAAAGTGTGTAAACAAATTTGTTAAAGATGGGCATGGTGTCGGGGTGACCCATTAGGGTAATTAAACACCTTAGACATCCATCATATGATTGTTACATGAGCTTAAGCTTTTGGCTTAGTAGCGTGTAACACGTGTTATGTTGTTGTTTAGATTTGTGCTAGTGTTTGTGGAAGCTGCAAAGCATCAGGTGAGTTTCATAGTCCCATTTTACTATGTTTTCTTGGGATGGAAATGATGCAAAATTCGTTTTGAAATGTTTCGATCGCTATGATTATGTGGTTTAAGTTATTCATAGACTTTGATGTAGCTATTATATGTTATGTGCTGCATGTTGTATGATGTTGTATTGGTTTTTGCCTACTTTGTGGGTAAGATCCTTGGAGGTGATCAACTCCTTGTGATATTTTGTGGATACGGTACCAAGAGTCTCGAATTGGGGACATCATTCCTCTCCATGACTATATGATGAGATTTGTGGTTTGGATCGAGGGACACGTTCCGTCCCAATGGTGGTTGTTAGTTGAACGCATGTTAGCATGTATAATAGCTAGCTTAATTGTCCTGCCATGTTTTTTTTATAATCACAGTAATTGATTTAAATCTTGTATTGGTGTCGTAAAACCTATGACTCTCACCAACTTTATGTTGACGTTTAAGCATCATTTTCAGGTGAGCATCATGGGAATAAGATAGAGAGAAGTGGCTAGAAAGAGATCGTAGGATGACTTGAAGTTTATTGTTTTATTGTGTTGAATTTTGCATGGTTTGGATTATGGATAATTGTTGCATGTCTTTTTATTGGCGAGAACCTTTGTTTCATCAATAAAGACACCTTTTGGGTTTTGGTTAGTTTTATGGGTATTGTTATGACACTTTGTGTCTATGCTTTACTTATTTATTTCATATAGAATTCTCTGTATAGACGCCATTGTGTTGTGATGATATCCTTTCTCGTTACGCCTCGCGTTTCCACCTTGGCGGGGTGTGACAGATTGGTATCAGAGCCTTTTATTTATAGAGAAGTAGGTGGTTGAGCCTAGACTATAACCCAGGTGTCCTTCATGTAGATTCATTTAGGGCTTAAGTGTTTAATGCTATAACTTCTATGCTTGCCCTCTATTTTTACATAGCTTATATATCTCGTATTTTGCTAAGTTGTCATTTTAGTTATTTTGCCTACCATTATCTGATATGATATGTATTACTTTCTTAGTATTTTAGCTATGTTTTTCCCCCACCCGTAAGAAGTCTCGTTGGGGAACCGTTTTCCCAACTGGACTTAAGCGTTATAAGGAGCCTCTTGTGGAACCGAAGGAGATAAGATAGTTGATCGTTTGTCGAATTCGCGTAATAGGGCTGGACCCGCGGAGTCGGGTGATTCTTGCGGAGGCAAAGTCAAACCCAAGCGAGGCCCAGCATAAGTTTATCCCGTCCTTTACCCCGTCATGTTGTTATTGATTATTTCTTTCGGATATTTCGTATTTTGGGAATTGTTGCGAGATTTTCGTTCCTTTATGTCGTTTCGATTTTATTTTGATATAAGTAAGTAGTTATGTAATGGAGCATCCTTTATGTGTTAAGTTGGAGTGGTTTAAGATGTGCAATGTGGCATATGTGCTTATATGTGAATTATGATTGAAATGGGTAATCTTGGAAGTAAGTACACGTGTGAAAGGAGGCACTTATAATTATGGTGGCCAACATAATTATAAAGGCATCACACACGTAGACTTGTGACCATGATTGCATTTATTTGTGTTTGGTTGTAAGGTGGTAGTGTAATATGTTTTTTTTCTTTGATATGTGTTTTCATGAGAAGGATGGTGGTATGGATAAAGAATTATTCTCTTACCCTAATTGGAGGATATGTTAAGTTGAGTTGTAGAGATAGTAAGTTTCCCTTCTATCTAGTATTTGTGGATACCTAGTATTGCTATTATAGAGGTTGCTCGTTTGCTCGGTTGTTTGTTCGGATTTCCTAAGTCTAAGCTTAGCATCCCTTCATCGTACTTTGTTAGTAAGGATACCTGATTTTTCCTATTCGACGTCTCGATGTATATTGGTTGTTCGGAATCTGCTCTTTCAATTATAGGCGCGTTTCGTTAGTTCTTTCGGTGCATTGATTACTCGTATGAGTATCAAACGTTTCTTTTAAGCATTAATTGTTCCTAACATAATAGTGTGGATCATTACTCCCTTGGTTGTATGTCCCTTGGTTTTCATAACCCGTTGGTGACGTGTTAGTATTGATGCATTTAGGTTTACTCTGTTGATCGTTATTTTGGATAAGACCATACGTTTTCTTTTTGGGTGCGTAACATCTTGGAAGGGTTTTCTTGTACGAACTGGGTGCTGACCCTGCGAAATGGATAAGCCATACTAGGCCAATAGGTTTTGTTGGGCCTGAATGAGGGATAGAAGGTGTTGTTGGCTGGCTGAATTAAGACCAGTGTGTCCAGGCCCTTGTTGCATGGAGCGAGTATTATGTTAAGATGAGTTCGGGCGTGGGTTGTTGGTGCCTTTTGGAGAGGCATGAATGAAACGACAATTCGTCCCCCAGCGGCAATAACCTCGGCCAAAGTTGCGGCAGATCTCGGTCTTGTTCTCATTACGGGCATCGCGATCACGATTGTTGCGGTTGTCTTGAATCCGTGGTTGGGATGTAGCAAGAAGCACTTGTGGTGAGCTTGATGTAGTGGAGGTAGAGAGTATCGGTTGCTTAGACCGGAGACGCATCTCCTCAGTCGTGACCATGGTGCGAACAGTTGCTAGGTCAGGAAAGGGATCTTTGTGAGCAATTATTTGAGCAAGGCTTCCGTATTTTTCACTTAGGCCGTTGATGGCATAGGTGACAATATCGTCATCATCCATGGTCGAGCCAAGGTCGGTAAGAAGAGTGATAATGGAATCAATCTTGGAGAAGTAGGCGTCTGGTGTGTCGTCGCCCATTTGTATGACACGTAGTTCACCTTTTAAAGCAACGGTACGTGTCCTTTTGTTTTCTTGGAAGATGGTTTCGATGGTGTCCCAGGCGGCTTTAGCCGAAGCAGGGTTGGTGCTGATCATCCTTTTCCGAAGCGTTGGAGAAAGGGTAAGAAAGATCCATGATTTTACGATGGAGTCAGCCGTGATCCATTCGTCGGTTGGTGGATCAGATGTGGACGTCGATCCATCGATGTGGTTTAGCACGTTAAAGTTGCTGCAGTGCCCTTTGAAAAAGTAACTCCATGTGGAGTAGTTCGATTCCTGAAGATCGAGTTTTTCGGGTACGAGACTATTGATGTTATGTACCGCATAGAGTTTTTCAACCAAGGTAAGGGTAGGAGGGGGTGGTGGTGTATTCGATTTTGTCATGGCAGAGTGATGAGTTCGACTGTTAAATCGAGGTGAGGTTTGATGATTTAGGGTTTTGGGGATCGGCTGTGAAGGCCTGATACCATGTAATGGGATAGATATTGTATTGATTAAATGAATTACATAAGAGATGGCATATCTATTTATAATAAATAGATAGCTTTGTAAATAAGCAACATCAAACCTAACCCTAATGGACCACAAGCCCACAATCGGGCTTGGGCCACTTATTCGTCTAACAGTATTGTGTATAAGGGATCTTGTGCGTAGCTGGTCCAGAGGCGACTACAAATTGATGTTTCAAATCAACTTAATGTTTGTTCAATCGTTAAAAGGTATGAATTTGTTTATATACATGTTTATAATATTGAGTTAGTCTGGTGTGAAGATAGAAATTAACATTAAAATGACAGTCAATTCATATGCATATTAAGTGTTTAATAAAATGCATAAATGAACAAAGTTGTGGAAATACTGAATGCTAGATCCTTACTCCGTGGTTATAAGTTTATAACTATATAATGATGATGTTGTATCATTTTATCATTCAAAGTGTGTTTTTTTCCACCGCAGTTTATATATCAAAGCTCAGCTTTATTTGCTGCCTTTCTTTTACTGATACACACTCACTATAATGAGCGATTATGCATATATAAGTTAGAAGGTACTGTTATGAATCCTAATTAGTGGAAAAAGTCATAAACAATGTGTGGATCATAAGCCCCACATAGATGGGAATGACAATCGGTTAGGCGTTTCTAAGTTTATGCGGGTTCCTCTCTTTTCTATATCTTTTTTCTCTTTCTTTTTTCATTTCAGTAAGGTGAGACAAGCATCTATTCATAGTATATATGATATGTCTAGTTCTAGGTGATGACACATACTCAATTAAAGATAAAAACTTAAATGAAGGGAAAATACAATCATATTTCGTTGTTTGATCATCGTTCTCATTGGCTTATTAGCAATTCTTTAATTCTAAAATATGCAATTGTTATCTGTCTGGGTATTCTGGCTGCTAGAAGAAGTGTGTCTCCTAGACATGTTAGCTAAACTGTTGTTGCTTGGTAGCTTGCAACTTGAACCATATCTCATAAATATACAAAGAGTTGTACTGACTTGAACCACATCTCATAGTTAATGTTCAAACAGTTGACCAGAACATGTTTTTCAAGAAAACTAGAACATTGACAATATATGGTAATGCAGATTTATACGTGAAATGATTCCTCAAGTTTTATGCTTTAAATGTAAATGAATTAAAATCTTTAACCTGTTCGACCCTTTAGGGTTTAAACATAACCCGAATCGACTACCTAGAAGTAAATGGGTCAAAACTGGCACTTAAGTTTCTATAATGAACTATAATTTCTCTTAGTTTCTGTAAAGAACAAGAAATTGTCTTAGTTTCTGTAATGAACGTCTTTCTGTAAGATTTTAAAAGAATATTGCGTAGTAGTTGTGATTGATTTTCATTGCACTGATTTTCATTACTCAGTTATCTTTATAATCAATG
>BQNB010031842.1:0-53640 GCA_026074375.1 Tanacetum coccineum | reverse complement strand
CTCGGTTGACGGTTATCTCATGTTCTAAAGTTCAAGAATACATGGCGAAAGGATGTCATGTCTTTCTGGCACAGATATCCGCCACCAAGGAGGATGATAAGTCTGAAGGGAAACAAGTCAAGGACGTACCTATCGTCCGAGACTTTCCTGAAATGTTTCCTGAGGATTTGCCAAGACTACCTCCAGTTCGACCAGTAGAATTTCATATCGATCTAATTCTAGGAGCTGTACCTGTGGCCCGAGCGCCATACCAATTAGCTCCATCTGAAATGAAGGAATTGTCGGAACAACTATAAGAGCTTTCCGACAAAGACTTCAAAAGACCCAGTTCCTCACTGTAGGTCCTTATCAACAGGATCTCAATGAGCCTTAAACGACTTATAGTCCTTTGAATAAATCCAAAGCTTGGGGAGCCCCGGTCTTATTCGTTAAGAAGAAAGATGGCTCATTCAGAATGTGCATCGACTACCGGGAGTTGAATAAACTGACGGTGAAGAATCGTTATCCACTACCACGGATTGACGATCTCTTTGATCAACTCCAAGGATCCAGTATCTATTCGAAGATAGATTTGAGATCAGGATATCACCAGCTTAGAGTGAGAGAGCAAGATATTCCGAAGACGGCCTTTAGAACTCGGTACGGTCACTACGAGTTCCAAGTTATGCCTTTTGGACTGACGAACGCACCTGCGGTTTTCATGGACCTCATGAACCGAGTGTGCAAACCATATTTGGATAAATTCGTGATTGTCTTCATTGATGACATACTTATTTATTCAAAGAATGAGAAAGAGCATGAAGAACATCTTAAGGCAATCTTGGGATTGCTTAAGGAAGAGAAACTGTACGCAAAGTTTTCAAAGTGTGACTTTTGGATTCCGAAGGTACAATTTCTTGGTCATGTCATTGACAGCCGAGGCATACATGTAGACCCAGCTAAAATAGAGTCAATCAAGGATTGGGCGTCTCCTAAGACTCCTACAGAGATCCGCCAATTCTTAGGTCTCGCTGGTTACTATCGGAGATTCATCGAGGGATTTTCGAAGATCGCTAAGTCAATGACAAAGCTTACACAGAAAGGAATTAAGTTCGACTGGGGCGAGAAAGAAGAAGATGCTTTTCAGTTGATTAAGCAGAAGTTGTGCAGTGCGCCAATTCTGGCTTTACCTGAAGGAAGCGAAGACTTTGTGGTCTATTGCGATGCATCACACAAAGGTTTAGGAGCCGTGTTAATGCAGAGGGAGAAGGTGATTGCCTATGCCTCCCGACAGTTAAAAGTGCATGAGAAAAACTATACCACTCATGACTTAGAACTTGGTTCGGTAGTTTTTGCTCTCAAGCTATGGAGACACTACCTATACGGAACCAGGTGCACTGTGTTTACCGACCACAAGAGCCTTCAACACATTCTCGACCAGAAGGATCTTAACATGAGGCAACGACGTTGGCTAGAGTTATTGAGTGATTACGATTGTGACATTCGTTATCATCCGGGTAAAGTAAATGTGGTGGCAGATGCTTTGAGCCATAAAGAACGGGACGTACCGTTGAGGGTACGAGCTTTAGTTATGACTATTAGCTTGGATATTCCCAAATAGATACTTGCGGCTCAGATTGAAGCCCTGAAACCAGAAAATCTAGAGAAAGAGGATGTAGGTGGTATGATCAGAACCGATATACCCAAGGAAAGGTTGGAGCCGCGTGCCGATGGAACTTTATGTTTAAACGACAGGAGCTGGTTACCTTGTTTTGGCGACTTGAGATCCGTGATCATGTACGAGTCTCATAAGTCAAAATACTCTATTCATCCATGCTCTGAAAAGATGTACCAAGATGTGAAGAAACTATATTGGTGGCCAAACATGAAGGCTGACATCGCCACGTATGTTAGTAAATGCTTGACGTGTGCGATGGTCAAAGCCGAACACCAGAGGCCATCAGGATTGTTAGTACAACCAGAAATACTCGAGTGGAAATGGGATAATATCACGATGGATTTTATCACCAAACTCCTTAGGTCATCATAAGGTTTTGACACTATCTGGGTAATTGTGGATCGACTCACAAAATCTGCTCACTTCTTGCCAATAACGAAGAATGATCCCTTGGACAAGTTAGCAAGGTTGTACTTAAATAGAATAGTAGCAAGACACGGGATACCTGCCTTCATTATCTGTGATCATGATGGGAGGTTCACATCAAATTTCTAGAGATCATTTCAGAAAGCTTTGGGTACGGATATATGCATGAGCACTGCATATCATCCAGAAACTGACGGCCAGAGCGAGAGGACTATACAAACTCTCAAGGACATGCTTCGTGCTTGCGTGATCGATTTTGGCAAGGGCTAGGTGAAACATTTGCCATTGGCCAGGTTTTCATATAACAACAGTTATCACGCTAGCATAAAGGCCGCTCCTTATGAGGCACTATATGGTCGAAAATGTCGATCACCGATGTGCTGGGCAGAGGTTGGGGAAGCCCAACTGACTGGCCCAGAGTTAATCCAAGAAACAACAGAAAAGGTCGTCCTAATCAAGCAAAGGATGCAAGCTGCTCAGGATCGACAAAAGAGTTACGCTGATCAGAAGCGGAAGCCGATGGAATTCGAAGTTGGTGATAGGGTTATGCTCAAGGTCTTACCTTGGAAAGGGGTTGTACGATTCGGTAAGCGGGGCAAGCTGAATCCGAGGTATGTTAGACCTTTCAGGGTGTTAGCCAAGGTTGGGAAGGTTTCCTACAAGCTGGAACTTCCCCAAGAGTTGAGCAGAGTCCATCATACTTTCCATGTGTCTAATCTGAAGAAATGTTACGCTGACGAACCTCTAGTCGTGTCGTTAGAAGGAATTCATGTTTACGATAAGCTCCAGTTTGTGGAAGAGCCCATTGAAGAAATCAAGGAACGGGAACAATACAATTGAAAAAGCGAAGCCTGATATCCCTTGTTAAGGTTCGCTGGAACTCTAGGAGAGGTCCTGAGTTCACCTGGGAACGTGAAGATTCGTTCAAACAGAAATACCCATAACTTTTCATAAACCGGGCTACGTCATCCGCTACAAGGTCTTAAGCTTTGAGAACAAAGCTCTTTTAACGGGGGGAGACTGTAACATTTCTTAATTTCAGGTCATTTTACGACTCCTATTATTCGTCACTATTTATTTTGGTCCGATACGCGTTACTTTTAAATTAACTTTAAGATAAATCGCGTAGACTAGAAATAATCACTTAATGTAAACGGTCATCAAATAAATTAAGGTTTACATCAACCAAGTAATAAATAATTATTAAGAAGATAATTATGTACCTTGCGTACTTTATTTTTATTGGTCCCGTAAAAGGGTTACGTTTTGCAATAAAATACGTTGGGACACACCCCTGAAATACCTAGACTTACCTAGACTCAAACCAATACCCACTTTGAAACCTTAAACACAAAAATTAAATAAATTCTTGTATAACCTCCACTATGGCCGAATGTTGGACACTTAACCCACTAGAAATCTTCATTTTGGATCCTTAAGTACATGTACAAATAGCTTAATAAAGTAAACTAACTTAAAGAATACTAGTCCCTCTAATTAATACTAGTACTAATGGTCCCTTAGCTAATATTTACACAATGGATAATAACCCATTTAGTCTCTTATGCTTGCCTATGCCGCTGTTAAACACACACACATACAAAATCATCAAAAATCCTCCTAATACCTTCCAAAGTACTTGTACAACTAAGGTTAATTAAGCCTTATACTAATTGTCCCTCCCAATCTATTATACAATGGACAAAGACCTTCTTGGATCCTCCTTTGGCTCATATACCCGCGGCTAAAGCATCCACACAAACACAAATCATAAGATTTCTAGTATCTAGCTAAATCTTGTACAAATATCCTCTAATTAAGAATGGTACTTAGTGGTTTAGCTAATACAATGTGTAACTAACCAAAAACTACAAAACCACCTTGAAGAGGCCACAGTTTGGTTTGTTTGGAACTAGGAAGTAAGTAACTAGCTCATTTGCCTATAAATACTCACCTAGTCTCACCATTAGACACTCTACAACAAAAAACACTTAAACACATAACTAAAAACCCACTCTTCACTCGTGTCTTAAACCGCAAACGACCACACCCATCTACCTCATTCGACTCAACAAAATGCAACAAAGGTTTGGATACAAGGCCACAAGGTTTACACGAGCTAAGGGTTGGGTACACGTTAAGCTTTAAAGCTCGGTTTATTAATTTGGTCGTGTCTCATACGTGGGTAGCCTCATTTTCGCACACACACCCGAAAAACCAAGTCTTAGGACCCATTGTAAGTCAAGTAAACCTATATAACTCGTGTTATATTTATGTTATGCATGTCCACTTTGTTATCTAGTCTATATGTCACGAAAATACGTATATGCTTTGCTAAAAAGAGTTCATGCCCATAAAGTATAAAACTTGCGTGTTAAACGCAAGGTTTTTACGTATATATAACTTGTGTGGTGTTAATAATGTAAACGAACGAGTACAAGGAAAAATACATAACGAGCAAGGGCAAAAACCTACACGTTTGCATGTAATATAAAGACAAACGCAAACAATGACCTTGACACGTAAATATGGAGCCACAGGCTACTTACACTTTCAAGTAAAACATACACTGCTAGGGAGGGAAGTATACAAGGCACATGAATTATGCATGTTTGTTCCATGAGTAAGAAAGGCTAGGGCGTAAGGCGTGATGCTAACTAAACAAAAAAATAAAAAACCCTACGAGAACCTATTAGTAAAACCAATCGGACCCTATTGTCCTAATGGCCAACGAATGACCCAAACTAGGCCCATCAGGCCCAACACTCTCTTAGTTGGGGGGGGGGGGCTATGACTTATTTATAAGCTCACATGAGCTTATTGATAACATATAGAGTTCCTAAACTTAGTTAGGTTACACGAAAAGCAAAAGAGATCTCAACGTGCCACAAACGAGCCCATTAAACCTAAACAGGCCCAATAAGAAAACTTGGCGGGCCCATAGCTTATTTATAAGCTCAAGGAACTTATTAATAGTCCAACGATCTTATTGAAACTCACATAGGCCCTAGAATGCACTAAGGTGTAGTTAAAAACTAAACCGAACCTTTAGTGGGCTTAACGACCCAATTCCGTGGCTACTAAAGCCCATAAGCCACAAATAAGCTTTGACAGTTTATTTGTGAGCTTAAGCAAATTATAAAAGATTTAAAATAAACCTAGACAAGCTAACAGACCCAAAAGAAGCAAGCCCAAACCTTTAAAACCCTTATCGGGCTCATATCGAGCCCAATAAGCCCATTTACGTGCTTAATTGCTTATTGGATAAGACCTATATTTAAGACAGCTTAATTAGACCTTAATAAGCTTATTGAATATGGTAAATAAGTTGAAATCAATAGGAAACCCTAATGGATCTTTTTGCAAACTTTCGGTAAAGGTTGTTGGGCCAACGAGCCCAATAAGCTCAAAATAAGCTCATCTGAGCTTATTAATAAGCTCATCTGAGCTTATTAATAAGCCAAATAGATTTGTGTAGCTTAAATAAGCTTAACAAGTGCTATAGTGCTTTTTAAAACTTAATCGGACCTCTAAAACACTTATTGGACCTTAACGAGCCCAATAAGGTCCATTAAGCCAAAATAAGCTCTCTCGAGCTTATTTATAAGTTGGGACAGCTTATATGGCTTATTGGAGCTTAATGAAATCTAATGTCACTTGTTAGAACTTAATTGGAGTTAAAATGCGATTTTTACAAGTTAAGGGACTAAATGTGTCAATTTTGAAGCTTGAGGGTTTAAAACTGCCAATTCACTATTTTAGTAAGTTGAGGGACTGTTCTGTCATTCCTGGAACTTAAGGGGGCTGTCAGAACATTTAAGGACCTAAAGGGTAATAACTAAAAAGTTGAAGGACCAGAAGTGTACAAGTGGAAACTTAAGGGTTTAAAATGTAAATATTATATATATTTCATAAACCTAGGGGCTGTTTTGTAATTACAAGAAACTTAAGGGTATTTTGTAAACGAAAGTGATTTTTGTAAACACTTAACGAATCGGACGAGTTATATATTTATCATATATTATAACAAGTTAAACCACGACTTAATAAATATGGATATTTATTAATAAACGTTTATACGTATACTAGAACGTGTGAAATCATATACCTTTCCAAGAGCCATCAACAATTTCAAATACATTAAACACGTACACCACCACACAAGTGATAACAGTATATATAAACTAGCAATTTATTGTAGTTTATACATTGAGTCTTTAGCCTAAATTTGTAGACTAAGACTGGCTTAATTTTACCTTATGTAAATTGACGGTGTGATTCATACTTGGATATCTATTATCATTTCAGAGGACTATTTACTAAGGTGAGTTTTTAGCCCCATGTTTTTATAATTTCTTAAATGATTTACGTCTAGGGTTGAGAACCATCCCTTGTTTTTTAACAAATTGGACGCAAGTGTACATTTTTTAAACAATGATTACGTGTTTCCTAAGTAGCGATAACCACCGAGCCTGTATCATGAACTAACAATTACTGAATTTATGGAAGCGCAGATGTTAAATAGATCTATGTGGGATTGACAATCCCCGTTCGTGTGATTACTATCACCGGAACGAACGTATAGCATGTCCGGATTTGGATGTTGTCTGGTTAGAACATCATTCACCGGCATTCATTGGCAATATTGTGCTTTTATACATTTGGAGCTTCAGTGTCATGAGCTTAGGAAAATGTAATTACTTTTATGAATGTCTGCATTTGTTTCTTAATCAAACACTTGGAAATCTGCGGTCCCTAACTATTGATTTACATAAACGTATTTGTACACACCAACTTTATGTTGATATTTTAAGCATGTTTTTCTCAGGTCAATAAGGCACGGGGTGCTCAGATACATTGAGGGTCACTCTTTGGAAAGAGTCAGTACTAAAGATTTGGGCGTATTACATTTTGTGAACATTTGTTATAAACCAAAATCTTTACTTATATTGTCGAACAATTTGAAGCCATGAGCTTATGTAATGAACAAGCATTTTGTTAATCCAATGTATCTTTTTAAAACGACACGTTAGTGGTCGTTCTCATATCTTGTGCTATTGATCTATGAAGTAACACCCTCGGATATTCAACATTCCGCTGCTACCCAGATTTCGGGGTGTTTCAAAAACCTAAGGGTATTTTATATAATTAAGTGATTTAAATAAACACTTATGGTATAAGACTAGTCGTGGTATAATACGGATACTTATATAACTAAAGTCATATGACTAATAAATAGGTGTATTTATTATTAATACTTAAACATCGTGTATACTTAAAAGTATATAGTCGTACATCTTCCCAAGAGCAAACGAGGAAAACGAATACAATAAATGTGTACACCACCACACAAGTGATAACAGTATATATAAACTAGCAAATTATTGTAGTTTATACATGAAGTCGCCAGCTTAAACTTGTAGATTAAGACTGGCCGTATCTACTTAGGTATTTGACGGTGTGATTCATTTGCCATACTTGGGTATATTACCATTCACGGAGGACTACTTACTAAGGTGAGTTCATAGTCCTACGCTTTATAATTATTTAAATGATTTACATCTTTGGGGTGAGAACATGCTTTGTTTTACAAATTGGATGCAAGTGTACATTTTATTCATGATTACGTGTTTGCCTAAGTAGCGATAACCCACTGAGCCCATTATCATGAATTGTCAATTACTTTATGTGAGCGCGAATGTTATAAATAGATCTATTTGGGATTGACATCCCTATCCGGGTGAGTAGCTCTCACTGAGTGACCACGGAGTTGGAACCAACGGATTTAATACCATGTCGGATTTGGATGTTGCGGGTTAGGAACATCATCACGGCAACGTACAATTTATATGCAATTCATAACATGTCGAGCTTCAGTGTCATGAGCTTAGGAAATTGTAATTACACTTTGTGATGTTTGCATCTGTTGCATTTATCATACACAAATGGAAATCTTGCGGTCCTACATTATATTTTACATAAACCTGTGAATGCACCAACTTTATGTTGACATTTTAAAGCATGTTCTCCAGGTCAATGAAGTACGAGGTGCATAAGGGATACATTGGGGCACATTGGGGAGTCATGCATTAAAGATTTAGAGTCATTACATTTTGGGATACTTGTTATGATCTAAAATCTTATTTATCAAGTGTTGAACAATTTAAGCTGTTGTGCTTTGTATTAAACAATTTCAATAAATCCAATGTATCATATTTTAAACGACTCTTTTAGAGGTCGTTCTCATATCTTGTACTATTGATCTTTGATGTAACGCTCCTGGACTCATTATTCCGCTGCCACCCAGTTTGGGGGTGTTACAGCCCTGATCACTTCCGTAATAATTGTCCTAAGATGTACCAAGGTTCTGGTCAACTAAGTAATCAGTTGGCTTTGGAGGGCAACCGTAACACCCGAAGCAGTGGAAACCAGGTTAGAGGAAGGGATTTCAACGTGAATGTGAATGCAATGGAGGCTGTTCAGGATCCTAACGATTTTGACAGGTACGTTCTTTCTGAACGATCACTTTCTTACAGTACTTTTTGATTCTGGAGCTTATTTTAGTTTCATATCTACTGAATTTGCTCCCTTCCTTAATGTGAAACCTAGTATTGTGAATCCTGGTTACGTGATAGAGGTAGCTGATGGTAAGAAGGTAGAAGTAGATAGAATTATCCCTGACTGCAAACTAGAACTAGGAAGTTCCTGTTTAGCATAAACTTAATACCTTTAGGTCATGGAAGTTTTTATGTGATGGTGGGAATGGATTGGCTGTCCCAACATAAGGCTGTTATAGTGTGGTGGAGGATGGTAGGATCCTTAGGGTACATGGAGAACGGGCCGTAGGAATCACCAAAGCATTGAAGAGTGCAAAGGAGGATGAACCAAAGTTGAGCGATATATCTGTGGTACGTGAATTTGTAGATGTGTTTCCAGAAGACTTGTCAGGATTGCCTCCGCAACGACAAGTGGAGTTTCGCATAGATCTAGTTCCTGGAGCGACGCCAATTGCGAAGTCTCCATATCGTTTAGCGCCTTCAGAGATGCAAGAATTGTCTGGGCAGCTGCAGGAGTTGCAAGACAAGGGTTTCATACGACCTAGTCATTCTCCATGGGGAGCGCCAGTGTTATTTGTCAAGAAGAAGGATGGTTCGCTACGTATGTGTATCGATTATAGAGAGCTGAACAAGTTGACGATTAAGAATCGTTATCCTCTTCCGAGGATTGATGATTTATTTGACCAACTACAAGGATCGCGTTATTTCTCCAAGATAGACCTTCGGTCGGGTTATCACCAACTACGTGTGCATAAAGACGACATACCTAAGACGGCGTTTCGAAAGAGATACAGAAATTTTGAGTTTACGGCCTTTTGGGCTAACCAATGCACCTGCAGTCTTTATGGATCTGATGAATAGAGTTTGTAAACCGTACTTAGATAAGTTCGTTATTGTGTTCATCGATGACATCTTGATCTACTCGAAGACGAAGGAGGACCATGAAGTTCATTTGGGTTTGGTGTTGGAATTGTTAAGGAAGGAGAAGCTGTATGCCAAGTTCTCCAAGTGTGAGTTCTGGTTGCAAGAGGTGCACTTTCTTGGTCATGTTGTGAATCAGAATGGCATACATGTGGATCCCAGCAAAATGGAAGCGGTAAATAATTGGAAGACCCCTATGACGCCTTCTGAGATTCGATCATTTTTGGGATTAGCAGGTTATTACCGAAGGTTTATTGCAAACTTTTATAAAATTGCTAAACCTCTTACCTCGTTAACTCAGAAGAATTAGAGGTATGTATGGGGTGTGGAGCAAGAAGAGGCTTTTCAAACTTTAAAGAATAACTTGTGTGATGCACCAATATTGAGGCTATCTGATGGAGTGGAAGATTTCATGGTTTATTGTGATGCATCAAACCAAGGATTAGGTTGTGTACTCATGCAAAGGGGCAAAGTGATTGCTTATGCATCGAGGCAGCTGAAAACCCATGAGAAGAACTATACGACGCATGATTTGGAATTGGGAGCTGTTGTGTTTGCTCTTAAGACTTGGAGGCATTATCTGTATGGTACTAAGAGTGTTATCTATACGGATCACAAAAGTCTTCAACACATTTTCGATCAGAAAGAGCTGAATATGCGTCAAAGGAGATGGATTGAGTTGTTTAGTGATTATGAGTGCGAGATTCGTTACCATCCTAGTAAGGCGAACGTTGTGGCTGATGCATTAAGTAGGAAGGAGTGGTTGAAACCTAGATGTGTAAGGGCCATGGCAGTGACTATCCAGGCTGGAATGAGAGAAAAGATACAAGCAGCCCAGAGTGAGGCGCTTAAGCAAGAGAATGTAATTATGGAAAACCTGCATAGCCTAGATCAAGAGATGGAAAAGAAAGAGGGCGAGAGTTTGTATTTCATGGACCGTATATGGGTTCCATTAGTAGGAAGTGTGAGAACGATGATCATGGATGAAGCTCACAGGTCTAAGTACTCTGTGCATCCTGGAGCGGATAAGATGTACCATGATCTTCGTGATATGTACTGGTGGCCGGGAATGAAGAGAGATATTGCTACTTATGTTAGTAAGTGTTTGACATGTTCAAAGATAAGATCACTATGGATTTTATCACTAAGTTTCCTAGGTCAAAAAGTGGGCATGACACGATTTGGGTCATAGTCGATAGACTGACTAAGTCGGCTCATTTCCTGGCTATAAGAGAAGACTATAGTACTGAGAAATTGGCAAAGATCTACATTGATGAAATAGTCGCGAGACATGGAGTTCCTGTGTCGATTATTTCAGATAGAGATGGACGATTTACGTCGCGTTGCTGGCAGACTGTGCAAAAAGCTTTAGGGACGAGGTTGGATATGAGTACGGCTTATCATCCCCAAACGGATGGGCAAAGTGAGCATACGATTCAGACCTTAGAGGATATGTTGAGAGCGTGTGTAATTAATTTTGGTGGTAGCTGGGATGTTCATCTACCATTGGCTGAGTTTTCTTACAATAATAGCTATCATTCGAGTATAAGATGTGCTCCGTTTGAAGCCTTGTACGGAAGGAAGTGTAGGTCGCCTGTTTTATGGGCTGAGATTGGAGAAAGTAGTTTGATTGGACCTGAATTGGTTCAAGAAACGACTGATAAAGTTGTGTTGATAAAGGAGAAGCTAAAAGCAGCGAGAGATCGTCAAAAGAGCTATGCTGATAATAGACGCAAACCATTAGAATTCGAAGTAGGAGATCGAGTGATGTTGAAAGTATCACCTTGGAAAGGTGTAATTCATTTTGGGAAAAAGGGAAAGTTAGCACCGAGATACGTAGGACCATTTGAGATTCTTGAAAGGATCGGTCCTGTAGCTTATCGATTAAGGTTGCCTGAGGAATTGAGTGGAGTACATGATACGTTTCATGTGTCAAACTTGAAGAAATGTTTGGCTGATGCTAGTTTGCATGTGCCATTAGATGAGATAAAGGTTGACAAAACTCTTCGTTTTGTTGAGGAACCTATAGAGATTATGGACCGTGAAGTTAAGAGGTTAAAACGTAGTAAGATATCGCTTGTGAAAGTTCGTTGGAATTCTAAGTGTGGCCCTAAGTTTACTTAGGAACGCGAGGATTATATGAAGTCTAAGTATCATCGGTTGTTCGCTGAGCAAGCTGGTAAATCGACTAGTTAAATCTCAGGACGAGATTTCCTAAAGGAGGGGATACTGTGACAACCGTGATTTGAGCAGGTTAGTCAAACCGTTAGTATTGACTTATGTACCTGTTGCAATATATGGTGTGTGTGATTTTGTGTGTTTATATGAGTTTATGTGGGTTATGTGAGGTATTGGTAATCAATCTATTGAGTGTGATCATCTCAATGAGATTGGAATGGTAGTGAAATTGGTTGAGTTTATTTCGTTCACTTTTGAGTGATAAGAAAATGATTATTTAGATGTGAGCATTTCTGTGTTAAATGTGTAAGTATCATTACTTATACGTACTTTTGTGTTAGTAATCTAAGATAGGTTTAGATTTTAAGTGGTAAGTTAAGAAAAATATAAAAGTTCAGTTTTTTGAAAGTTAGGTTGAAAATGAAAAGTTAAAAAGTTATTTTTAAAAGTCTAGTGAATTTCGTGTAAGCAAAAAGGTATAGTCAAATTAATTAAGGTTTTTATGAAAATTTAAAGAAATACAAGTAATTATATAATTGATAAATAGAAAAAAAAATTAAAAAATGTAAAAAGGACTATTTGGCAGAATAATAGGAAAAAGAAAAGAAATAGGAAAAAAAGGAATTGTATTAAAAAATAAATTCTAATTAGGCTTTATCTAGGATCTTTTAGGAGGCCTATAAATACAAAAATAAAGGATCCCTAGACCCTCTATTGATCGGCCGAAATTCCAAGAGAAGAAGAAGAAGAAAATTTTTAGGGTTTAAGGTATTTTCTAATTCCTTGTTTAATTCGAGTTCTTATTTTAAATCTTGTAATCTAAGCATGATGGATTGGGTTTAATCATGAAAATAAATTAGGGTTTATAAATTAGGGTTTTAATTTTTCTCGAGTTTATAGTTTAATGATGAATGTTTGATCATAGGTTCAATTGGTTTCGTGATTTGATCATGTGTTAGGGTCTAGATCGCCCGAATTAGTTGTTTAATTCACTGCCAAAAGTTAGGCAGTTTTGTAACGGTCATAACTACTTTCCAGCAAAGTTGTTCTTGTGAGTTTTTATGGTCGGGAAGTAGGTCAAAAGGTCGTTACAAAATCAGTGTGTAAAATTGTGACGAATTACAGTTGTGGTTTTGATTTTTCTAAAAATACTTAGACATCTAGTTAGAGGCTCTAATTCACGTGAAAGTTAGTTTATATATTGTGTGTGACCCCTAAATTTTTTCTAAGCCTATAATGAGGTTTAAATTGGTTATCTAACGTCATACTTTCAGAGGGTCAGATTCTGGATGAATTCTGAACACTTTGAATTAATAAATTTCTAAAGGGTATTTGTAAAAGGGTAATGGCTTTGGGAGAGTTATGAGAGGTTCATAGGACATATTTGTAGCATGGTGAATTTTGGTTTGAATTGTGGAAGTGTTTAAGTGGTACGTTTAGGACGCATAAGTGAGTATAAAATTTTGCTCAAAACCAGAAAATTTAAAGTGTAGCATTGAAGTGTAAATGGCATATGTACGAGTTGGAAAATGGTTAAATCAAGTATAGAACTATAGTAGATAGCTTAGATATCCATCATAGTTGAGGTTACATCATATCGGGTTGAATGCCTAATTGATGGTAGCTTATTGTGTGCTTAATTGTTTAGATTATCTGTGAAGTGTTTGTGAAGCTTTTGTTGGATTCTTTTGGGAAGCTAAGCATCAGGTGAGTTTCATAGCCCCTTTTTCTTATTTTTTTGGGGGTGAAAATGATGCAAAGAGGTTTTTAAATGTTTTAGTTACTGTGATAATGTGATAAAATGATGCGGGGCTATAAACGGTGACTATTGTATGTTATTGCACTTGCTTTTATGTTTGAATTGTTGTGGCTTGAGCGTTGATCTCGTTCTCATAGCATTTATGGATTTGATTGGTAGTAAGCATGATCGTCTTATTACTGTGAGTTGTTTGAGTGAGCGTGATCGTCTCATTGGTGTTATGATTTGTGTGAGGATTGAGCGTGAATGTCTCAATGTGGATTGAATTTGATTGCATGTTAGATTGTATGATAGTACGTTGTATGTCCTGCTATGTTATGTTTTATTTATCACAGTAATTGGATTTAAAGGTTTGTTTTGCATGTCTTAAACCTATGACACTCACCAACCATTGTGTTGACGTTTTTAAGCATCATCTTCAGGTGAGCTTCATGAGAATATTGAGGTTAAGAGAGGTGGCTAGAATGACCGCTAGGATTGCATTGGAGTTCGCTCCTGAGTTTGTTTATGTTTGTTGCATGATTTTGTTTAATGTTATTTGATTTTATTAGGATCCGTCGAGATATTGTTCTTGTATTGGTGAGAAGACTTTTTCATTAATACAAGATGTCGTTCTTTTGGTTTTTCGGTATTGTCATGACACATTGTGTCTTTATTACTTATCATCAATTTTAGTGTTTTCTCTATTGTTGACACATTGTGTTGTGATGAATATCCATGATGTTACGCCTCGTGTTCTCCGCCTTGCGGTTGTGGACAGATGGTATCAAGAGCCTATGTTATAGAGAAACTAGTGTGGTGTGAGACCTAGACTATAGCTTAAGGGTCCCTCATATAGATGCATTTAGGGCTTATGTGTAAGTAATAATACTATTATGCTTTAATTTTCCCTATCATTTCATAAAGTAACATTTACTATATATACTAACATATTAAGGAGTTTTTCTTTGTTATTTTGAGATCAGTATCCTGATATAGTCTATGTTTTGTGGTCTATTATAGTATGTCTCCCCCTATTCGTAGAAAGTATCATGATTCAGTTGCTTTCGCAACTGGGTGTAAAATGATTAAGAATAGAAAGCAGTGTAACCACAAGATCTGAATTCCTATTGCCATGTGGCCGTGTAGAGTCAAAGAGAAGATAACCTTGAAGGAAGTTGATGGACAAACGGTTGAGGAAATTGAAACAAAGATAATTGCCAAGGATGGCACTATCACCAGAGTTTCTGGAAAATTTCAAGGTTATGAAACGTCTAAAGAAGAGCCAGTGGAACAACCTAGAAGACATGACCTGTATAGATTTGTAGATCACCCACAACTTCAAGAAGGAAATCCATGAATGAGTTTGTACCACATCGACTACCTCAGCCAAAGGGTAACATGAATGGATGGTTGATAGAAGATGAGGACGAAGTTGAGAGGAATGAAGTGGACTCGGACCTTAGATCCAACCGCAAGTAGTAAACTTGTTGGAAGAAAGACAACTAAAACTGATTAAGACCCGCACTTGCAGTCTCGTAACTGCCCATATTGTTCTTATAGTAATTGATATGTTTTAAACTTGTTTGTTCTTTCTTTCCACGATTGGAGCCATGTTAGGAATGTATTTCGATGTTTTGGATTCTGAGATTAATAATAAAATGGATTCTTTAAAAATATTCCCTTGTGTAATTGTTGGTTATTCATATGTTTTTAAAAGGTGCTATATGGGTGTTTATGGTTTTTTTATGAAGTGGTTCTTTTCATAGGAGGGAAGTACAACTGTGAAAGGGGCATCTATAATTAAATGGTGCCACTTAATTATACAGCGACACAACATAGGTGCAGACTTGCAATGTATGAATAACATGGATATTGTTGAATGCGTTGCATGTAAGTATATGGTTATTAAGAATTATGATAAGATCGATGATCCCAATTAATCGATCTTAATGTATATAAATTTTATATCTTATAGAAAATGGCTCCATCACGTCGAAGTGGCAACAACGATAACAACAACAACGAGAACCCTGACATTGCTGCTATTATCGCGCAACAATTGCAAACCATTCTTCCTCAAATTGTCACTCAAGTGACTAACAACGTGAACAATGCAAATAACAGTAATGGATGAAAAGTGGTGGTGGAAATGGAAATGGTGGGAACAACGGATGCACTTTCAAGGCATTCCAATCTTGTAATCCCAAGGAGTATGATGGGAAAGGAGGTGCGATAGGCTTACCGCCTCTCAGCTCACAGTCAGACCACTTCACTACACTCGGCCTACCCCATTTATTTCCCCCCACCGCCTACCGCCCGACCCAGCTGATCCCCCACCGTTCCATCCATCACAGTATCACAAGGCGACCCTGCCAACACTGCCTACAATAAAGTCTACCTCCTGGGCCTCGCTATCCTTCCACCTCAACTCCCTCCAATTACGAACTCCCGCACCCAGGTCTATCAAAACCCCGCTACATACACCGCCGGTGAACACCACTAATCCACAGCCCCCAGCCCCCTCCCCTCTACGGCGACAACCAGAGCCAACCCCCACACCGGGCAAACTCCTCACCACAAACCATCTACACGTCCCACACACATTACAACGCACCGCCTTACTTACCGCCTGTTACTAAAATCCATCGAAAAAACAGCTGCCCCCATGCTGCACCGAGACACCACAACACCCCCATCGACCCGCCACAGACATATCGCTGTCCACAAACCATAAGCCCACCCCATCACCACCAAACACCAACTCCCCCACCAGAAACCGGCCCCCCGTTACAAACCATCCCCCTGAGCTCTCCACGCGAGAGCTGCCAGACACCTTCTCCGCCCCACCACCAACACAACCCAGACGCCACCCATCCCGTGAGTACACCCCTCTTCAGACTGCTCAGCGCCATGTGACTCAAGCCACAGAGTAACCCTCACCACCTTTCGGTCATCACATCCCAATGTCTGTGCAGCGTTACCACCCTATCACCACACGGCTTGGTTATGGTACCGTCGGAAGCTTCATCCGCAAACCCACCACAGATCGAGCCAACCAACAGAACACCCTCACGAACCACACCTCCACGTACCGAACAAACGCCACTGAAATATACTACCAAGGAAGAGTCGAACTAAGTCACGCAAAAATAACACCAGACAACTTAAAAGACCAGCCTAACATTAAGGCCCCACCTAACACCACGCTCCGACACTCGTTGGATCGAGAAGATGAAAATGTGATTGATAATAGTGGTTGTTCTGGAGAAGTCAAAGGTAAGGTATGCGGCTAGTTCATTGGTGAACAAAGCTTTGACTTGGTGGAACACTCAAGTCCAAGCAAGAGGACGTGGGGGTGCAATGGCCATGACATGGAACGATTTTAAGGCATTGATGGTTGAAGAAATTCTGCCCAAGTATGAAAAGGAGAAGTTGGATCATAAGTTTTTGGAATCACAAGATGAGTAGTAGCTAATCATCCTGCCTACGACTGATAGGTATTCATGAGTTTGCAAGTTGGTCCCACACTTAGTTACACCTGAGTCATCTCGTATTAAGAGGTACATAGCCAGAATGGCTCCTGAGATAAGGGGAATGCTTTGAGCAACCCAACCAACTACTATTCAGACTGCAATACTAAGGGCTGGAATACTTACTAATGACGCAGTCAGCTGTGGTACCTTGACAAAGGGTAATGACAAGAAGAAAGTAGTGGAAGAGTCTGGTAAGTCAGGAAGATCGTGGAAAGACAACAAGAAGGCAAAAGTGGGCACAGGGTTTGTGGCGACAGCTCCTCCTAGAAATGAAGTCGCAAACTCAAATCCCAAGTGTAGCAAGTGTAATACGCATCACCCAGTAAACGGGCCCTGCAATGTGTGTTATAACTGTCAAAAACTGGGCCATTATGCCAGAAATTGTTGGGCACCAATTAGACAAGTGACTCCGGTGAATGCTGTTAGAATAAGTAACAATCTGAGATTGTGCTATGAGTGTGGTAGTCCAGATCATTTTCGCAACACTTGTCCCAAGATGAATTAAGCACCGGGGCAAGCTGGAAATCAATTGGCTTTAGAAGGCAGCCGAAATAACCGAAGCAATGGAAATCAAGTTAGAGGAAGAGCTTACAACGTGAATGTGAATGCAATGGAGGCAGTCCAGGATCCTAACGTTGTAACGGGTACGTTCTCTCTGAATGATCATTTTGTTACCATATTATTTGATTCTAGAGCCGATTTTAGTTTCATATCTACTGAATTTGTGCCCCTACTTAATGTGAGACCTAGTATTGTGAACCCTGGTTATGTGATAAAAGTAGCCGATCGTAAGAAAGTAGAAGTGATAGGAATTATCAGTGAATGCAAAACTAGAAACTAGGAGGTTCCCTGTTTAGCATAAAGTTAATACCTTAGTCATGGTAGCTTTGAAAGTGATTGTGGATTGGATTGGTTGTTCCAACTATAAGGCTAGAATAATATGTCTTGAAAGTAGTAGAAATACCCGTGGAGGATGGTAGGATCCTTAGGGTACATGGAGAACGGACCGTAGGAATCACCAAAGCATTGAAGAGTGCAAAGGAGGATGAACCAAAGTTGAGCGTCATTTATCTGTGGTACGTGAATTTTGAAGATGATGTTTCAGAAGTACTTGCAGGATTGCCTCCATAACGACAAGTTGGAGTTATCGCCTTAGATTTGTTCCTTGGAGTGACGCATGTTGCGAAATCTCCTTATCGACTAGCGCCTTGGAAATGCAAGAATTGTCTGGCAGCTATAGGAGTTGCAAGTACAAGGGTTTCATATGACTAGTTCATTCTCCATGGGAGCGGTCAGTGCTATTTTGTCAAGAAGAAGAATGGTTCGCTACGTATGTGTATTGTATTATAGAGAGCTGAACAAGTTGACGATTAAGAATCGTTATCCTCTTCCGAGGATTGATGATTTATTTGACCAGCTACAAGGATCGCGTTATTTCTCCAAGATATACTTCAGTCAGGTTATCACCAACTACGCGTGCATGAAGACGACATACCTAAGACGGCATTTCGAACGAGATACGGACATTTTGAGTTTACGGTTATGCCTTTTGGGCTAACCAATGCACCTGCAGTCTTTATGGATCTGATGAATAGAGTTTGTAAACCGTACTTAGATAAGTTCGTTATTGTGTTCATCGATGACATCTTGATCTACTCGAAGACGAAGGAGGACCATGAAGTTCATTTGGGTTTGGTGTTGGAATTGTTAAGGAAGGAGAAGTTGTATGCCAAGTTCTCCAAGTGTGAGTTCTGGTTGCAAGAGGTGCACTTTCTTGGTCATGTTGTCAATCAGAATGGTATACATGTGGATCCCAGCAAAATAGAAGCGGTAAAGAATTGGAAGACCCCTACGACGCCTTCTGAGATTCGATCATTTTTGGGATTAGCCGGTTATTACCGACGGTTTATTGCAAACTTTTCCAAAATTGCTAAACCTCTTACCTCGTTAACTCAGAAGAATCAGAAGTATGTGTGGGGTGTGGAGCAAGAAGAGGCTTTTCAAACTTTAAAGAATAACTTGTGTGATGCACCAATATTGACGCTACCTGATGGAGTGGAAGATTTCATGGTTTATTGTGATGCATCAAACCAAGGATTAGGTTGTGTACTCATGCAAAGGGGCAAAGTGATTGCTTATGCATCGACGCAGCTGAAAACCCATGAGAAGAACTATACGATACATGATTTAGAATTGGGAGCTGTTGTGTTTGCTCTTAAGACTTGGAGGCATTATCTGTATGGTACTAAGAGTGTTATCTATACGGATCACAAAAGTCTTCAACACATTTTTTTTTTTTTTTTTTTTTTTTTTGATCAGAAAGAACTGGAATATGCCGTCGAGGAGATAGATTGAGTTGTTTAGTGCTATGAGTGCGAGATTCATTACCATCTGGTAAGGCGGAACGTTAGTGGATGATGCATTAGTAGAAGGAGCGGTTGAAATCTAGACGTGTAAGGGCCATGGCCAGGACTATCCAGGCTGGAATGAGAGAAAAGATACAAGCAGCCCAGAGTGAGGCGCTTAAGCAAGAGAATGTTATTATGGGAAAACCTGATGGCATGGATAAGCAGATGGAAAAGAACAGAGGGCTAGGTTTGTTTTCATGAACCTTATATGGGTTACATTTGTGGGAAGTGTGAGATCGCTGATCATGTGATGAAGCTCATCAGGTCTAAGTACTCTGTGCATCCTAGAGCGGATAAGATGTACCATGATCTTCGTGATATGTACTGGTGGCCGGGAATGAAGAGAGATATTGCTACTTATGTTAGTAAGTGTTTGACATGTTCAAAGGTAAAGGCTGAGCATCAAAGGCCTTCGGGTTTACTGCAACAACCTGAGATACCTGAATGGAAGTGGGATAAGATCACTATGGGTTTTATCACTAAGTTGCCTAGGTCAAACGTGGGGCCATGGACATCGATTTGGGTCATAGTCAATAGACTGACTAAGTCGGCTCATTTTTGGCTATAAGAGAAGACTATAGTACTGAGAAATTGGCAAAGATCTACATTGATGAAATAGTCGCGAGACATAGAGTTCCTGTGTCGATTATTTCAGATAGAGATGGACGATTTACGTCGCGTTGCTGGCAGACTGTGCAAAAAGCTTTAGGGACGAGGTTGGATATGAGTACGGCTTATCATCCCCAAACGGATGGGCAAAGTGAGCGTACGATTCAGACCTTAGAGGATATGTTGAGGGCATGTGTAATTGATTTTGGTGGTAGCTGGGATGTTCATCTACCATTGGCTGAGTTTTCTTATATTTAAACCCCAATTTAAATTTTTACGCATATCATTCGAGTATAAGTATGTGCTAGTTTAAAGCTTGTAACGGAAGGAAGTGTAGGTCGCCTGTTTTATGGGATAAGATTAGAGAAAGTAGCTTGATTAGACCTGAATGGGTTCAAGAAACGACTGATAAAGTTGTGTTGATAAAGGAGAAGCTAAAAGCAGCGAGAGATCGTCAAAAGAGCTATGCTGATAATAGACGCAAACCATTGGAATTCGAAGTAGGAGATCGAGTGATGTTGAAAGTATCACCTTGGAAAGGTGTAATTCGTTTTGGGAAAAAGGGAAAGTTAGCACCGAGATACGTAGGACCATTTGAGATTCTTGAAAGGATCGGTCCTGTAGCTTATCGATTAAGGTTGCCTGAGGAATTGAGTGGAGTACATGATACATTTCATGTGTCAAACTTGAAGAAATGTTTGGCTGATGCTAGTTTGCATGTGCCATTAGATGAGATAAAGGTTGACAAAACTCTTCGTTTTGTTGAGGAACCTGTAGAGATTATGGACCGTGAAGTTAAGAGGTTAAAACGTAGTAAGATATCGCTTGTGAAAGTTCGTTGGAATTCTAAGCGTGGTCCTGAGTTTACTTGGGAACGCGAGGATTATATGAAGTCTAAATATCCTCAGTTGTTCGTTGAGCAAGCTGGTAAATCGGCTAGTTAAATCTCGGGACGAGATTTCCTAAAGGAGGGGATACTGTGACAACCATGATTTGAGCAGGTTAGTCAAACCGTTAGTATTGACTTATGTGCCTGTTGCAATATATGGTGTATGTGATTCTGTGTGTTTATATGAGTTTATGTGGGTTATGTGAGGTATTGGTAATCAATCTATTGAGTGTGATCATCTTAATGAGATTGGAATGGTGGTGAAATTGGTTGAGTTCATTTTGTTCACTTTTGAGTGACAAGGAAATGATTATTGAGATTTGAGCGTTTTCGTGTTAAATGTGTAAGTATTATTACGTATACGTATTTTTGTGTTAGTAATCTAAGATAGGTTTAGATTTTAAGTGGTAAGTTAAGAATAATGTAAAAATTCTATTTTAGGAAAGTTAGGTTGAAAATGAAAAGTTAAAAAGTTATTTTTTAAAAGTCTAGTGAATTTCGTTTAAGCAAAAAGGTATAGTCAAATTAGTTAAGGTTTTTATAAAAATTTAAGAAAATACAAGTAATTATATAATTAATAAATAAAAGAAAAAAAAATAAAAAAAAGAAAAGGGCCATGGTCGGCCGGTTCTAAGAAAAAAAGGGGAAAAAGAATTTTATTTGGAATCAAATATAATGGTAATATCTAGACTACACTTTTTGTAGGCTATAAATACAAAATAAACCCCAAACCCCCTCCCCTTTGCGTTTGACGACCGAACAGGAGAAGAAAAAGAGAAATTTTTTTTAGGGTTTCTTTGCTAAGGTATTTTCTAATTCTTGTTTAATTCTAGTTAATTTTTAATTAATGTAATCTAGCATGATGGATTAGGGTTTTAAACATGTAATTTTCGGCTAGGGTTTGGATTAGGGTTTTATGTTTCTAAAAGTTTATGATGTATAGATCATGTTTGATCATTCGTTTGATTGTTTTCATGATTGGGTTAGTCGGTTAGGGCTTGATCTTTAGATATAGTCGTTTTAATTTACTGCAGAATTTTGGTCAGTCTTGTAGAGGTCATAACTCATTCATAAAAATTCAAATAAATAATTTACAACATACTGGAGATAACCTCAGAGAGTCTACTTTCCAGCAAAGTTGGTCTCGTGAGTTTTTATGGTCGGAAAGTGGGTCAAAAGGTCGTTACAAAATCAGTGGGTAAAACTGTGACGAATTTCAGTTTTGGTTTTGATTTTTCTAAAAATACTTAGACATCTAGTTAGAGGCTCTAAATCACGTGGAAGTTAGTTTATATATTGTGTGTGACCCCTGAATTTTTTCTAAGCATATAATGAGGTCTAAAGTGGTCATCTAGTGTCATACTTTTAGGGGGTCAGATTCTGGACGAATTCTGGACACTTTGGATTAATGAATTTCTAAAGGGTATTTGTAAAAGGGTAATGGCTTTGGGAGAGCTATGAGAGGTTCATAGAACATATATGTAGCATGGTGAATTTTGGTTTGAATTGTGGAAGTGTTTAGGTGGTACGTTTAGGACGCGTAAGTGAGTATAAAATTCTGCTCAAAACCAGAAAATTTAAAGTGTAGCATTGAAGTGTAAATGACATATGTAGGAGTTGGAAAAGGGTTAAATCAAGTATAGAACTATGGTAGATAGCTTAGATATCCATCATAGTTGAGGTTACATCATATTGGGTTGAATGCCTAATTGATGGTAGCTTATTGTGTGCTTAATTGTTTAGATTATCCGTGAAGTGTTTGTGAAGCTTTTGTTGGATTCTTTTGGGAAGCTAAGCATCAGGTGAGTTTCATAGTCCCACTTTTTAATGTTTTTACATTTGGGATGGAAATGATGCAAAGAGGTTTTGAAATGTTTTAGTTACTGTGATAATGTGATTTAAATGATGCATGGGCTAACCGTACACTATTTTGTATGTTATGTGCTACTTGCTTTTATGGTATGAATTGTTGTGCTTGAGCGTGATCGTCTCATGGCATTTATAGATTTGATTGGTAGTAAGCGTGATCATCTTATTACTGTGAGTACGCTGTATTGAGTGTGATCGTCTCATTGTTGTTATGTTTTGTGTGAGGATTAAGCGTGAATGTCTCAATATGGATTGATGTGATTGCATGTTAGCTTGTATGATAGTACGCTGTATGTCCTGCTATGTTATGTTTTATTTATCACAGTAATTGGATTTAAAGGTTTGTTTTGCGTGTCTTAAACCTATGACTCTCACCAACCGTTGTGTTGACGTTTTTAAGCATCATTTTCAGGTGAGCTTCATGAGAATACTGAGGTTAAGAGAGGTGGCTAGAATGACCGCTAGGATTGCATTGGAGTTCGCTCCTGAGTTTGTTTATGTTTGTTGCATGATTTTGTTGAATGTTATTTGATTTTATTAGGATCGTGAGATATTGTTCTTGTATTGGTGAGACCCTTTTTCATTAATACAAGATGTCGTTCTTTTGGTTTTCGGTATTGTCATGACACATTGTGTCTTTATTACTTAGTTATGCATTTAGTGTTTCTCTATTGTTGACACCATTGTGTTGTGATGATATCCATGATGTTACGCCTCGTGTTTCCGCCTTGGCGGGGTGTGACAGATTGGTATCAGAGCCTATGGTTATAGAGAACTAGGTGGTTGAGCCTAGACTATAGCTTAAGGGTCCCTCATATAGATGCATTTAGGGCTTATGTGTAAGTATATACCTATTATGCTTATTTTCCCTAAGTTTCATAAAGTACATTATACTATATACTATATATATAAGTTGAGTTTTTCTTTGTTATTTTGAGATCCGTATCCTGATATAGTCTATGTTTTGTGGTCTATTATAGTATGTCTCCCCCTATTCGTAGAAAGTACCATGATTCAGTTGCTTTCGCAACTGGGTGTAAAAGGATTAAGAATAGCAAGCGGTGTAACCGCAAGATCCGAATTCCTATTGCCATGTGGCCGTGTAGAGTCGAAGAGAAGATGACCTTGAAGGAAGTTGATGGACAAACGGTTGAGGAAATTGAAACAAAGATAATTGCCAAGGATGGCACTATCACCAGAGTTCCTGGAAAATTTCAAGGTTATGAAACGTCTGAAGAAGAGCCAGTGGAACAACCTAGAAGACATGACCTGTATGGATTTGTGGATCACCCACAACTTCAACAAGGAAATCCCATGAATGAGTTTGCACCACATCGACTACCTCAGCCAAAGGGTAACATGAATGGATGGTTGATAGAAGATGAGGAAGAAGTTGAGAGGAATGAAGTGGACTCGGACCTTGAGTCCACCGCAAGTAGTAAACCTGTGTGGAAGAAGACAACTAAAGCTGATCATGACCGCGCGTCTCGTAACTGCCCATATTGTTCTAAGTAATTGATATGTTTTAGCTTGTTTTTCTTTCTTTCGACGTTTGGAGCCATGTTAGGAATGTTATTTTCGATGTTTGGATTCTGAGTATTAATAATAAAAGTGATTATTAGAATTATTCCTTGTGTTAATTGTTGGTTTCATTTTTTTTAAAAGGTGCTATATGGTGTGTTTATTTTATGAAGTGTCTTCATAGGAGGGAGTACAACTGTGAAAGGGGGCATCTATAATTATGGTGGCCAACATAATTATACATGCGCCACAACATAGGTGGACTTGCAAGTATGATTACATGGATTATTGTTGATGCGTTGCATGTATGTATATGGTTATTAAGAAGTATGATAAGATTATGATCCCTATTATATCAACTAATGTATATAAAATTTATATCTTATAGAAAATGGCTCCATCACGTCGAAGCGGCAACAACGATAGCAACAACAACGAGAACCCTGACATTGCTGCTATTATCGCGCAGCAATTGCAAACCATTCTTCCTCAGATTGTCACTCAAGTGACTAACAACGTGAACAATGCTAATAACGGTAATGGAGGAAATGGTGGTGGTGGAAATGGAAATGGTGGGAACAACGGATGCACTTTCAAGGCATTCCAATCTTGTAATCCCAAAGAGTATGATGGTAAAGGAGGTGCGATAGTGCTTACTCGTTGGATTGAGAAGATGGAAAATGTGATTGATAATAGTGGTTATGCGGAGAATCAAAAGGTTTCATGAGTTGGCCAAGTTGGTCCCACACTTAGTTACACCTGAGTCATCTCGTATTAAGAGGTACATAGCCGGACTGGCTCCTAAGATAAGAGGAATGCTTCGAGCAACCCAACCAACTACTATTCAGAATGCAATACTGAGGGCTGGAATACTTACTAACAAAGCAGTCAACTGTGGCACCTTGACAAAGGATAATGACAAGAGGAAAGTAGTAGAAGAGTCTAGTAAGTCAGGAGGATCGTGGAAAGACAACAAGAAGGCAAAAGTAGGCACAGGGTTTGTGGCGACAGCTCCTCCTAGAAATGAAGTCGCAAACTCAAATCCCAAGTGTAGCAAGTGTAATACGCATCACCCAGTAAACGGGCCCTGCAATGTGTGTTATAACTGTCAAAAACCGGGCCATTATGCCAGAAATTGTTGGGCACCAATTAGACAAGTGACTCCGGTGAATGCTGTTAGAATGAGTAACAATCCGAGAGTGTGCTATGAGTGTGGTAGTCCAGATCATTTTCGCAACACTTGTCCCAAGATGAATCGAGCACCGGGGCAAGCTAGAAATCAATTAGCTTTGGAGGGCAACCGAAATAACCGAAGCAATGGAAACCAGTTAGAGGAAGAGCTTTCAACGTGAATGTGAATGCAATGGAGGTGGTCCAGGATCCTAACGTTGTAACGGGTACGTTCTCTCTGAATGATCACTTTGTTACCGTATTATTTGATTCTGGAGCCGATTTTAGTTTCATATCTACTGAATTTGCGCCCCTACTTAATGTGAGACCTAGTATTGTGAATCCTGGTTATGTGATAGAAGTAGCTGATGGTAAGAAAGTAGAAGTGGATAGAATTATCCGTGACTGCAAACTTGAACTAGGAGGTTCCCTGTTTAGCATAAACTTAATACCTTTAGGTCATGGAAACTTTGATGTGATTATGGGAATGGATTGGTTGTCCCAACATAAGGCTGTCATAGTATGTCATGAGAAGGTAGTAGAAATACCCGTTGAGGATGGTAGGATCTTTAGGGTACATGGAGAACGGGCCGTAGGAATCACCAAAGCATTGAAGAGTGCAAAGGATGATGAACCAAAGTTGAGCGATATATCTGTGGTACGTGAATTTGAAGATGTGTTTCCAGAAGACTTGTCAGGATTGCCTCCGCAACGACAAGTGGAGTTTCGCATAGATCTAGTTCCTAGAGTGACGCCTGTTGCGAAGTATCCATATCGACTAGCGCCCTCGGAAATGCAAGAATTATCTGGGCAGCTGCATGAGTTGCAAGACAAGGGTTTCATACGACCTGGTCATTCTCCATGGGGAGCGCCAGTGTTATTTGTCAAGAAGAAGGATGGTTCGCTACGTATGTGTATCGATTATAGAGAGCTGAACAAGTTGACGATTAAAAATCGTAATCCTCTTCCGAGGATTGATGATTTATTTGACCAACTACATGGATCACGTTATTTCTCCAAGATAGTCCTTCGGTCAGGTTATCAACAACTACGCGTGCATGAAGACGACATACCTAGGACGGCGTTTCGAATGAGATATGGACATTTTGAGTTTACGGTTATGCATTTTGGGCTAACCAATGCACCTGCAGTCTTTATGGATCTGATGAATAAAGTTTGTAAACCATACTTAGATAAGTTCGTTATTATGTTCATCGATGACATCTTGATCTACTCGAAGACGAAGGAGGACCATGAAGTTCATTTGGGTTTGGTGTTGGAATTGTTAAGGAAGGAGAACCTGTATGCCAAGTTCTCCAAGTGTGAGTTCTGGTTGCAAAAGGTGCACTTTCTTGGTCATGTTCTTAATCAGAATGGTATACATGAGGATCCCAGCAAAATAGAAGCGGTAAAGAATTGGAAGACCCCTACGACGCCTTCTGAGATTCGATCATTTTTGGGATTAGCCGGTTATTACCGACGGTTTATTGCAAACTTTTCCAAAATTGCTAAACCTCTTACCTCGTTAACTCAGAAGAATCAGAAGTATGTGTGGGGTGTAGAGCAAGAAGAGGCTTTTCAAACTTTAAAGAATAACTTGTGTGATGCACCAATATTGACGCTACCTGATGGAGTGGAAGATTTCATGGTTTATTGTGATGCATCAAACCAAGGATTAGGTTGTGTACTCATGCAAAGGGGCAAAGTGATTGCTTATGCATCGAGGCAGCTGAAAACCCATGAGAAGAACTATACGACACGTGATTTGGAATTAGGAGCTGTTGTGTTTGATCTTAAGACTTGGAGGCATTATATGTATGGTACTAAGAGTGTTATCTATACGGATCACAAAAGTCTTCAACACATTTTCGATTAGAAAGAGCTGAATATGCGTTAGAGGAGATGGATTGAGTTGTTTAGTGATTATGAGTGCAAGATTCGTTACCATCCTGGTAAGGCAAACGTTGTGGCTGATGCATTAAGTAGGAAGGAGCGGTTGAAACCTAGACGTGTAAGGGCCATGGCAGTGACTATCCAGGCTGGAATGAGAGAAAAGATACAAGTAGCCCAGAGTGAGGTGCTTAAGCAAGAGAATGTAATTATGGAAAACCTGCATGGCCTAGATCAGCAAATGGAAAAGAAAGAGGGCGAGAGTTTGTATTTCATGGACCGTATATGGGTTCCATTAGTAGGAAGTGTGAGAACGATGATCATGGATGAAGCTCATAGGTCTAAGTACTCTATGCATCCTGAAGCGGATAAGATGTACCATGATCTTCGTGATATGTACTGGTGGCCGGGAATGAAGAGAGATATTGCTACTTATGTTAGTAAGTGTTTGACATGTTCAAAGGTAAAGGCTGAGCATCAAAGGCCTTCGGGTTTACTGCAACAACCTGAGATACCTGAATGGAAGTGGGATAAGATCACTATAGATTTTATCACTAAGTTGCCTAGGTCAAAAAGTAGGAATGACACGATTTGGGTCATAGTCGATAGACTGACTAAGTCGGCTCATTTCTTGGCTATAAGAGAAGACTATAGTACTGAGAAATTGGCAAAGATCTACATTGATGAAATAGTCGCGAGACATGGAGTTCCTGTGTCGATTATTTCAGATAGAGATGGACGATTTACGTCGCGTTGCTGGCAGACTGTGCAAAAAGCTTTAGGGACGAGGTTGGATATGAGTACGGCTTATCATCCCCAAACGGATGGGCAAAGTGAGCGTACGATTCAGACCTTAGAGGATATGTTGAGGGCGTGTGTAATTGATTTTGGTGGTAGCTGGGATGTTCATCTACCATTGGCTGAGTTTTCTTACAATAATAGCTATCATTCGAGTATAAGATGTGCTCCGTTTGAAGCCTTGTACAGAAGGAAGTGTATGTCGCCTATTTTACGGACTGAGATTGAAGAAAGTAGCTTGATTGGACCTGAATTGGTTCAAGAAACGACTGATAAAGTTGTGTTGATAAAGGAGAAGGTAAAAGCAGCGAGAGATCGTCAAAAGAGCTATGCTAATAATAGATGCAAACCATTGGAATTCGAAGTAGGAGATCGAGTGATGTTGAAAGTATCACCTTGGAAAGGTGTAATTCGTTTTGGAAAAAAGAGAAAGTTAGCACCGGGATACGTAGGACCATTTGAGATTCTTGAAAGGATCGGTCCTGTAGCTTATCGATTAAGGTTGCTTGAGGAATTGAGTAGAGTACATGATACGTTTCATGTGTCAAACTATAAGAAATGTTTGGCTGATGCTAGTTTGCATGTGCCATTAGATGAGATAAAGGTTGACAAAACTCTTCGTTGTGTTGAGGAACCTGTAGAGATTATGGACCGTGAAGTTAAGAGGTTAAAACATAGTAAGATATCGCTTGTGAAAGTTCGTTGGAATTCTAAGCGTGGTCCTGAGTTTACTTGGGAACGCGAGGATTATATAAAGTCTAAATATCCTCAGTTGTTCGTTGAGCAAGCTGGTAAATCGGTTAGTTAAATCTCGGGACGAGATTTCCAAAAGGAGGGGATACTGTGACAACCAAGATTTGAGCAGGTTAGTCAAACCGTTAGTATTGACTTATGTGCCTGTTGCAATATATGGTGTATGTGATTCTGTGTGTTTATATGAGTTTATGTGGGTTATGTGAGGTATTGGTAATCAATCTATTGAGTGTGATCATCTCAATGAGATTGGAATGGTGGTAAAATTGGTTGAGTTCATTATGTTTACTTTTGAGAGACAAGGAAATGATTATTGAGATTTGAGCGTTTCCGTGTTAAATGTGTAAGTATTATTACGTATACGTATTTTTGTGTTAGTAATCTAAGTTAGGTTTAGATTTTAAGTGGTAAGTTAAGAATAATGTTAAAATTCTATTTTATGAAAGTTAGGTTGAAAATGAAAAGTTAAAAAGTTATTTTTAAAAGTCTAGTGAATTTCGTTTAAGCAAAAAGGTATAGTCAAATTAGTTAAGGTTTTTATAAAAATTTAAGGAAATACAAGTAATTATATAATTAATAAATAAAAGAAAAAAAATAAAAAAAAAGAAAAGGGCCATGGTCGGCCGGTTCTAAGAAAAAAAGGGGAAAAAGAATTTTATTTGGAATCAAATTATAATTGGTAATTATCTAGGACTCCTTATTGTAGGCTATAAATACAAAATAAATCCCAAACCCCCTCCCCCTTGCGTTTGACGACCGAACAGGAGAAGAAAAAGAGAAAAAAATTTAGGGTTTCTTTGCTAAGGTATTTTCTAATTCTTGTTTAATTCTAGTTAATTTTTAATTAATGTAATCTAGCATGATGGATTAGGGTTTTAAACATGTAATTTTCGGCTAGGGTTTGGATTAGGGTTTTATGTTTCTGAAATTTTATGATGTATAGATCATGTTTGATCATTCGTTTGACTGTTTTCATGATTGGGTTAGTCGGTTAGGGCTTGATCTTTAGATATAGTCGTTTTAATTTACCGCAGAATTTTGGTCAGTCTTGTAGAGGTCATAACTCATTCATAAAAATTCAAATAATGAATTTACAACATACTGGAGATAACCTCAGAGAGTCTACTTTCCAGAAAAGTTGGTCTCGTGAGTTTTTATGGTCGGGAAGTGGGTCAAAAGGTCGTTACAAAATCAGTGGGTAAAACTATAACGAATTTTAGTTTTGGTTTTTATTTTTCTAAAAATACTTAGACATCTAGTTAGAGGCTCTAAATCACGTAGAAGTTAGTTTATATATTGTGTGGGACCCCTGAATGTTTTCTAAGCATATAATGAGGTCTAAAGTGGTCATCTAGTGTCATACTTTTAGGGGGTCAGATTCTGGACGAATTCTGGACACTTTGGATTAATGAATTTCTAAAGGGTATTTGTATAAGGGTAATGGCTTTAGGAGAGCTATGAGAGGTTCATAGGACATATATATAGCATGGTGAATTTTGGTTTGAATTGTGTAAGTGTTTAAGTGGTACGTTTAGGACGCGTAAGTGAGTATAAAATTCTGCTCAAAACCAGAAAATTTAAAGTGTAGCATTGAAGTGTAAATGGCATATGTAGGAGTTGGAAAAGGGTTAAATCAAGCATAGAACTATGGTAGATAGCTTAGATATCCATCATAGTTGAGGTTACATCATATTGGGTTGAATGCCTAATTGATGGTAGCTTATTATGTGCTTAATTGTTTAGATTATCCGTGAAATGTTTGTGAAGCTTTTGTTTGATTCTTTTGGGAAGCTAAGCATCAAGTGAGTTTCATAGTCCGACTTTTTAATGTTTTTACATTTGGGATGGAAATGATGCAAAGAGGTTTTGAAATGTTTTAGTTATTGTGATAATGTGATTTAAATGATGCATGGGCTATACGTGACTATTGTATGTTATGTGCTACTTGCTTTTATGGTATGAATTGTTATGCTTGAGCGTGATCGTCTCATGGTATTTATGGATTTGATTGGTAGTAAGCGTGATCGTCTTATTACTGTGAGTTGTTTGAGTGAGCGTGATCGTCTCATTGTTGTTATGTTTTGTGTGAGGATTGAGCGTGAACGTCTCAATGTGGATTTATGTGATTGCATGTTAGCTTGATTGATAGTGCGCTGTATGTCCTGCTATGTTATGTTTTATTTATCACAGTAATTGGATTTAAAGGTTTGTTTTGCGTGTCTTAAACCTATGACTCTCACCAACCGTTGTGTTGACGTTTTTAAGCATCATTTTCAGGTGAGCTTCATGAGAATACTGAGGTTAAGAGAGGTGGCTAGAATGACCGCTAGGATTGCATTGGAGTTCGCTCCTGAGTTTGTTTATGTTTGTTGCATGATTTTGTTGAATGTTATTTGATTTTATTAGGATTATGAGATATTATTCTTGTATTGGTGAGACCCTTTTTCATTAATACAAGATGTCGTTCTTTTGGTTTTTGATATTGTCTTGACACATTGTATCTTTATTACTTAGTTATGCATTTAGTGTTTCTCTATTGTTGAAACCATTGTGTTGTGATGATATCCATGATGTTACGCCTCGTGTTTCCGCCTTGGCGGGGTGTGACAAGGGTAGCCTCCGGATGGTGTGTATTGACCTGTAATTATTTTGGAGTTTACAAAACTCATGCATGTGGCAGTAGTATTTAAGTAAAGTGAGTCCTGGGGTGCACCATAATTTAACCTGCTAGAGTATGAGTTGCATGACTGCGTGCTGGTTTCTGCACATAAATGAATTTATCAGATAGGTAAGATCCGAAAGTTATATATTGTTCAAGACTGTTACATTCGGTGCATTGTAAAAAAGAATGACCTAATGCACCAAATCTCAGTTTTACAAGGGTTGGGTGACATGAAACTGTGACTCTAACTCGAACCACAACGACCATATTTGTAAAATTTATTTATTGCACATCTTAGAGATGGGTCTACTTCTGGTTATATTTTACCTTTTAACAGGTCAAAAGGGTAAAACAAAAGCTGTTCAAAATTTAACCAAAGTGTATTCTCGATACATAAAGCATGCTAAATATTTTATTTAAAAGAATAGCTTATCATTAAAATAACTTTTCTTTTTTAATCATATGTACTTATAAGAGTGGATTACCTTTCATTCCCAATTCTTGGTGACCTTCGAACAATTTACTCTCTCGGTTAACTTCGTGTATAATTTCAGCAAGTTTCATGTTTGAAACGAAAAAAGTTCAAGGAGTTGTAAAAATGTGTATAAGAACACGCCTACCAAAAAATAAGACTTATATTTGCCACATTTTAAAAGTTATGTAAGTGTAAGTAATAGTTAATAAAACTAACTTGACTAAGAGAATCATCACAGGCAATATAAATGATCAATATCTAAGTGTGACCTATGCAGAAGGTGGACACAAGCTGATGAATAAAGTTCTATATTGAAATCCTTGTTGATAATAATCCCACCTATCCAATTTAGTAGAAAGTAAGCATTATCAACAAGCAATCCAAAACGATTCTGGTATGTCAACTAACATAAGATTTCAAAACTTACGTTGAAGACTAAAGATTGATTGAGTAGAATATCAATTAGAACCCTAAACGTAGATCAAAAATTAGGATATCACTGATCCAAGTAAGAAACATTGATAAACATACTTTTAGTTCATTAGCGAACATAAGCATTTTAGTTCATTGGCTACTACGAAAAACTGGTTACATCTTTAGTTGGAAGTCAATAATTGATCTATCATGAAAACCTAAATTTTTATGTTCTATGAAGGAGTTTGAGTTAGGCCAATCAAGAAACACACATACAATTTGGTTGTTATTATGATAATTAGCAATGCAAAGCTTTTTTGCCTTTAAAGAAAAAAAATGATAATTAGCAATGAACTAACAAGTTTCGACACACAAAAGTGTACGTGTGCACTTTGAAACCTTTCAAAGATGAGGCATAATTCAAAATTGGTTTTCCAACGATACCTTGATGGATATTTCTTTAAGGCGTTCGATCAAACACTTGTGAGCACTTCATCAAGAACGGGTTTTTTCACGATGTCTACGATTAATCGAGATATATACATAATCACATCGCTTTACAATTAGATGATATCAACAAAGCAAAAAAATATCAAAGAATTCATTGGGTTGTAAGTAAACACATTGATAGCACATCAACAATGGTTTACCTGCTACAAACAAAAAAGACGTAATTACTTTTCTAAATCACAAATATTCAAAATAATGATATAGATGGAAAGGATTTAAGTTGATATGGAGGTTATTTAATGTCACACGTATATGGATATTATTGGCTAGTTTTTTATAAAAAGAACTTTTAAAAGATTAAACATTTAATATTAAAAAAATGATCAGAAATAAGTTACATTGAGTTTTAGGTACTTCCAGGCAAGATTAGAATGTTTTCCGGTCAAGTATGACCACTGTAATCTCCGTTGAACATAGTTGACCTATTTGTTTTACCCTGTTACATTAATCTGCAGGTTGTAACCTTGTAGCATCTAAACGTGGATAATCGCCTTGTTAGACCTTGATTTGCAACACATGGTTGTAATTAAACACATTGAAAGCACATCAACAATGGTTTTACCTTCTACAAACGAAAAACAGACGTAATTACTTTTCAAATCACAAATATTCTAAATAATTAATATAGTTTGTAAATGAATTACGATTGATATGGAGGTTATTTAATGTCACACGTATATGAAGAAAATTAAGGAACGATTACCTTGTATAGGTTTGAGATTGAAAAGTTAATGAATTTTTTTAGATGAGATCTGCTTCTTTTGATTGAGAGTATTTTCAATCGGTTGTATTTTTTTAAGGTTTTAAATTTGGAAACAAACATTGAATTGAATGGAGATAAGTCGCTATTGAGAGGGTGGAAGTCAAACCTTGTAGAGAAAAAGGCCGGGATTATAGGATACGTGGAATAAATGACGTGGCATATATGCCAGCTTGGATTAAATGAGGTGTCAAGTTTCAAGAAAACCTTTGTTTATTATAAATATATATATTAAAAGGCAGAAATCGTTTTGTGTGCTAATTAATTGTGCTCCTTAGGTCGACCCGCTTAACCCGACTCGCTTTTTTTTATTTTTTATTTATTTTAAACGCGACCCTTTAGTCTGACCCGAAGTTAATAACTTCACCCGCCCCGTTCTCTCTCTATTTTTTATCTCTCTCTTATTGTTGCTTCTCTCTCTCAGATCTCTTAAATAATATGGATTCCAAATGGCTTCTTCTCATGTTGCATGATTGCCATCTAGAATCCATATCCTTTGATGATATATGTGATGTGTGTTTTTTATCACAAACTTACACACGCAGCAATCGCCCTTAATTATTAGGGTTTTTCGGCGAAGAGTATGGTCTCCGGCGGTTCTAGCTTCAACTCTAAACTGGTATGTGCTACCCTAATTTTACATTAATCAAACATTCAAAATTAGTGTCTCCTTTTCACGGATTTTAAGGTTCTTAATTGTTTTTGTGTGGTTTAGTTACGGAGTTTGATTAGATGTATCTAAGGATGAAATTAAGGGGTGTTTGGAATTGCAAGTACTTTTTGATAAAATTATGGTAATTTTTTAGTTTAGTGTGTTAGTTTTAGGAGTTTATAGTGGGTGTTTGGATTGGCATATTTTACCAGCTTCTAAGGTTATTTAATTTTTGGAGATAGCTTTTTACAACCGTGGGCTTATTAACAGCTTGCTTTTTTGGGCTTATGGGGTTATTTTGTTGATGTTATGCCTTATTTATAAGACATTGTTTCAAGATAGTTGGATTAGTTTTTTTTCCATCGCTTATGAGGTTTTTTTTAAAGCAGGTAAAGTTTATTTATTAGGCTTGCGGGGTTCCTTGGTGGGGTAACACCACAAGAATGGTGTTTTCAGCCATGGTGCTACCTGACCTTTTATCGTGTGGGGGGGGGGGGTGAAATCGACTCGTATCTTGGCGGTGTTCCAAAACCTCATGCTTGCAGCCATGGTGGGGATGTTTCGATCACGCTTGGTTATATTTGATTACGCTTGCTTTGGTTATATCATATGGCAGCTTATGTGTTATTGATCGTGGTGGTATGTTGGCTACGCAACTACACACTGAATGTGGTTGCATAGTCATGGCGGGGCAAACTAATAGATTTGCATCCATGGCGGGGCAAATTAATACATTTACAGCCAAGGCAGGGAAACTGATTAGATTTGCAGCCATGGTTTGCGTTTACAATACAGATTGCTTCTGTATATTTTTAGTGTTTGAAACTGGGAGATGCTTGAAATCTGCCCCTTCTCCTTAACCAGCTCGGTTTCGGTGATCTCTTCATTGCCGCCATTCATGGTGTGTGACGTTGTTGATCGCTATTTGTCTATGATCACTTTGAATGTCTGATTAAAGTAAACAAAGAAAATGCAAATGTTAGGCTATGATGATGAGATTTAGCATGCAGGATGCTTATAAAGTTGTTTTAGCTTTATTCTAGGCGATGCTGAAAAACAGAATTTGTGTAATCGATGAACCGGCCTTAGCGGTTTTATACCCTACTGTTGCGATGTTGTGATACGACGCTCAGTTGCACTTGGTTACGCTTGCTTAGATTGACGAGGCTGTGATGAGTTTACATGGGTTCGATTAAAGTTGAGATTGTCCCCAACTTGGCAGGGCAACCTATTAGGTTCGCAACCATGCCGGGCTTATCCTCTTTTTCTTGGTTAGTCCCCTATCTGAGCCTCATACTTACATATAAACGGGTCAAATAGAACAGGTTAAAAATGGCTAAAATGTTTTTAACTACGTGCCTCTCTACGCGCTCACATACGGTTTCATATGTTGATAGTCTTTCAGCTTTTGGAAAGTAGAAGGATGGCAGAGAGCAAGAAATGCTCGCCTTAGCAACCTCCCCTCCTTCATCACCTAAGTCTCTGATCTGTCCCATATACGTGTCTATAAGGACACGTGCCCCTCAAATATACTTTGATTCATACACAACCCCATCCACAGTTTTCTTACAGTCACCAGATCTATTATCACATACCATCCTTTCTTCCACACAAAAAAACACACACGCATCATAAGTTTCATCCCACCATAGTTTTAATGACAGGTTTTTCTTTGATTGCAGGTGTATCCATGAATGAAAAGGTTTATCGTTTTTTTCTTGATTGAAAGCTAATTTTTTAATTAAAAGTTTGTGTTTTTATAATGTAAAAGATTTGATTGGTTTTATTTTTTATTTGGTTTGTGGGCATTGTTTTTAGCGTCGACTGAGAACAACATAGGATTGTGTTACCAACAAAAATTAGCATGATTTAGAGCTCAAGCTCTATTGGTAAGTTCTTTAACTTTTTTGTAGCCAAATCTTGATTGAATTGGTAATCTTTTTTGTGATTTTCAGGATTGCATGTAAATTGGTTTGTGGGTTTTGTTTATGTTTGATGCAATAAGAGAACTTTTTGATATTTTTATATTTATTTTGTGATTTTATTAATGGTTTATGCATATTCATTAATGGGTATTTGTTAGTTCAATGTATAAGTGCGAAAAGCTATGGTAGATTATTATTGCTGAATCGGAAATAGCCGTTGTATCCGGAATTTTTTTTATGTCACACTACTTTAGTTGGTGAGGGTGGGAATCAGGTAGAGGGGGGCGGATAGTATTCCGATTTTCTTTGAAAAGTTTATATTGAAAAGGCTGATGCTTTATTCCGATAAGATGTTCCAAAACAACTTATTAATTGGCTAAAAAATGTGTGTGATTTATAATTTTAGTGGTAGGTTGATGATTTAGGTGACATAGTGAGTGTAGAAGCACTAACTCGTTCCTTCAATCGATGTTAAATTAGTTTGTTGTTGATATAATTGGTGAATTGATATGTTTTGATTGTAATTGTAGCGACTAATGATGGATGATGTGTGTAGTTAGTTAATTTTTAGGCTATGAATGATTGTGTAACTACTGAAAAATGAAGGCGAATTATGTTACTGTCTTTTTTTTGTTTTTGACGACTAATGCGTAGCACGGTTGTAGTGCGTGTTTTATAAATAATTGTTATTAGACTGACAGATGATCTACTTCAGCTAGGGCCATTTGTGGATTTCGATTAGTTAATTTAGTTATTGAAAACCAAGGCGAAATGTGTTAGTTTTCACTAATTTTAGTTGTATTAGTCTTTGAGTTAGTTTTTGTGTGTTTTGTTATGAATGATTGTGGTTGTACTGATAGATGATGTATTTAGCTTGCCATGATTTTAAGGTAAATGCTTTATAATATATAATCTTATAAGGTTAACAACAATTCTATCTTCAAGATTCGTGTTGTGGATGCAGTCTAGGAATGCAATATGTCATTACGATGACATGTTTGAATGCATTTTTACTCGGTACAAAATGCTAAAAAATGCTACAATCAAAAAAATGATTTTTTATCTTATTTTGGCAGGACAGAATGGAACGTATGCACAAGGGGACGTGTCGGGTCAACAATAAGTCAATTGACAAATAAAGGTCTGTATTTGAAAAAAACGTGCGATAACACACAGCTTGCGCACGAATTTCGTGGAAAGCGACACAGTAAGCCAGGTTTTGGGCATTGGATCTATAGGTGAAATTTATTGTACCAACACATGTGATAAAGATTTTTTTGGTGCACACTATTAATTGTCTGACTATTGCAATCTCTTTATTCTAATCGTCTTTGTTTCTTTCTGATTTGGGGTGAATAGAGTCAACTAGCTGCCAATCTTTTCTTTTGGGTACTGAAAAATGCAGAGAATCATCTCAACATGTTTTATCATCTGGTATCCTGACAAAATTAGTAAGTTGTAATGACTAACTTTTTTTGTCATGATTAATTAGTAAATGGTTTAATGGCATGGTATAACTGAAAACTAATCTCTAACTAACTAAAACTATAAAACTACAATCATGGTAACTAAGACCGCCCTCCTCCCAAAACCTGATCATGCGATATTCTTCTCACAAATTAAGCTCTTAGTCATAAGGTTATGTAAGTATAGTGTATTACAAATAATTTAAATGAGTAACCCCCATTTTTTACAACCAATAATGTATGGAATGAGGTATTTAAAATATGTATAGTTTTAAAGGTAATTATATCTATAGCACACATACAAAAATAGGTTAATGAAGTGATTTTCTTTAATCGTATGTGTTCACACCTGAAGAATTTGATCTCTGTTACATTATGGTCAGTTTAAGTCTATACATGTGTATATGTTTGGTTTTTGCTAATACTTGGTATCTTTCCAATATATGTTGTAGAAGGAGATGTCGAGGTGAGCGAAGAAAAGACTCATTATATAGAGATCTCACCTGCATCAATATCACCACTAGTTATGGCTATTGAACAGGTACATAGTTTCACTTCATTTGATATTTTTCAAGAATGTTAAAAGATGTCAAATTAGTACTACATATGTAGGAGAAGCAATCCCAAACACCCCTGAAATGATTTAAATTAAAGTAAATCTTTTATATATAGTTTCTAAAAAAATGCAATCCCATGATATAGTTTAAGTGGAAATGGAAAAATCCATGGAACCTCTCCCTCCTGATTAGAAGCATCGATTAGAGATAGTGATGATACATAAAATGGTCGAGATGTGTGTTCTAATCAGCTTAGCCGTTTAGTGAAAACAATTCTAAGTTTCCAATTATGTGGTTATTAATAATGCAATAATTAGCTTAGCCGTTTAGGACTAGCTAGCCAACTGTAAGAAAGTTACAAAACTGTTTCTCTATATGATAATTTATAGGCTCATTTTCACATGTACAATCACTTTAAAACCCCAAACCAAACACCCCTAAATATTTCAAAAGAGCCTATTTACCAAAATCTAGAATGAAAAGAAAAGAAAGAAAAAACATAAGTATTTGCCGTTAAGAATCTCAAAGCTATAAAGATCATGATTGATAAGTATGATAAAAGAAAGACATTAACATACCCTTGGATTATTCCCATCTATAGGATAATTAATATAAAAAGCAGGTGCAAAGCAATTAAGAGTTGTTTACAGATCACCATTGCGACTTAAATAAACAAAAAAATCAACAACAGTCCTACTTATTTTAACACGTATACGCACCATCTATCTAATGCACATGTGTAAAAAACAAAATGCCATGTCACAAATAACTTTTGCCCCTTACTGTTACAGCCCCATGTGAACGCTCAGACCTTATTAATGACAAATATTCTTGAAACAAAACCACATTTAAGTTGTATCATGCTTCTAATTTGAATATCTAATTCTGCTTTATTGTCATTCTTAAGCTTACCTAACTATAAAATATGCTCTCTATAGGAACACCCTCGCACGACATCATAGAAGACGTTGCACAGACAATCATCTCAGCTATACCTCGCCAGAAGTTCGAGACACATTCAACGAACAAAGAAAGCTCATCCACGACAACAATATCAGAACCACGGCTAACTTCCATAAAAAGATCTCTCAACACAAACTTAGCCTCAGAAGCAAAAAAAAGACTAAAGAACATAACCCATCATCAGTCAACTAAGTCTAATACAAAATGTAGCACACAATGGCAGAAACCAATATTCGGCTTGAATAACTGAATTTTGGTGTATTTGTCTTGGCATAAAAATTAGTCCAACGTAATGTGGCAAAAACCAATGTGTAACTTTGTTAGGAATTAAGGGCTTCTACAACTTTGTACTTCTGGTTCAACTTAGTACTGCCATGAGAAGACTTAGTACTGTTAAGCTTAGTTAGTACTGCCAGTACATATTGTTAGTACTGCCAGTTTATTAGTACTGTTAGTTAGTACTGTTTGTTATATAGTTAGTACTGCTAAAGTGATATGCATGAGTTATATTAGGAATAGATATGCATGATCACTTGACTCGTTTTGTAAGCCCGTTAGGGTTTCTTTGGTGTATAAAAGGAACCCTAAGGCATAGATCTAGATATCAGTTTTCATATTAGTATTCATAGTTTGCATAGCAATCATAGTTAGTATTCATAGCTATTTTGTAATTTAAAATAGTATTCAATATATTGAAAGTTTAGTAAAGATCTTGTTTTTACTGTTTCATTATTCTTCTTAGTATTACAAACTAGATTCCGCATAGTTTGTGATATTCTTAATCTTAGTTTCTACTATAGTTGTCTTGGATCTATCCAATATAACTAAGCTTTAACAAGCTAAGTAAGATCTATCAAGAAGGGATCAACAAGTGGTATCAGAGCTTGTTGAGAAACTGTGAATAAGAAGAACACTATATCTACACAAGATCTCATAATCAAAGAAAAAATGGAATCACAGTCAAAAACTTCCCAAACAGTGTCTGTACTAAAACTTCCTATACTCAAAATAGGAGACTATGATCTATGGAGCATGAGAATGGAGCAATATCTTATTCACACTGATTATGCTCTTTGGGAGGTTATTATGAATGGTGATGGACCTGCTATTGCATCAGTTAGTACTAAAGGTCCCATTCCTCCCAAAACTGCTAAACAAAAGCTAGCAAGAAGAATGAATTAAAAGAAAAAAGCACTCTGTTGTTGGCCATTCCTGATGGGCACCTATTGAAGTTTCATGAAATCAAGGATGCAAAGACCTTATGGGAAGCAATCAAGGCCAGGTTTAGAGGCAACAAAGAATCAAAGAAAATGCAGAAAATCATTCTGAAGCAGCAATATTAGAATTTTACTGCATCAAGATCTGAAGGACTAGATAAAACCTATGATAGGTTTCAAAAACTCATCAGCTAATTAGAAATTCATGGTGAAGTTATTTCCCAGGAAGATGCAAATCTTAAGTTGCTAAGAAGTCTACCACAGCTTAGAACAATATTGCCTTGATCATGCATAACAAAGCTGATCTAGATGAGTTGAGCATGGACGATTTGTACAACAACTTGAAGGTGTATGAAGCTGAGATTAAAAGCCAATCAAGCTCATGCTCAAACTCTTAGAATGTGGCTTTTGTATCTTCAGATGATACTAGCAGTACTAATGAAGCAGTTAATACTGCTCATGATGTTCTTGCTGCTAGGTCAAAGGGACAAGCTTCTTCCTCAACCTATGCCAATGATGTCATGTTTTCCTTCTTTGTCAATCAATCTAATAGTCCATAGTTAGACAATGAAGATCTGGAGCAGAATGATACTGATGATCTTGAAGAGATAGATCTCAAATGGCAGGTGGCCATGCTTACCATTAGGGTGAAGAGATTCTTAAAGAAGATAGAAAGGAATCTGAATTTCAATGGCAAAGAAACTATTGGCTTTGATAAGACAAAGGTTCAATGTTACAACTACCACAGGAGAGGTCACTTTGCTAGAGAATGCAGGGCACCAAGGAACCAGTGGAATAGAAATGGAGATGCTCCAAGAAGGATTGTACTAGTAGAGACTTCTGCAAATGCCTTGGTTGTTCAAGATGGGATATGTGGTTATGATTGGAGCTATCAAGCTGAAGAAGGACCCACAGACTTTTCTCTAATGGCCCATTTGTCTTCAGTTTCATCCAGTTCATCAAGCTCAAATAATGAGGTACAAAATTGCTGTAAAGAATGTTTAGAAGCTTATCAATCTCTTTAAAAATAGTTTGATCAACAACGTGAAGTTCTAAAAAAATCTAATCTAGAAATTATAGGTTATCAATTAGGCTTAGAATCATTATAAGCTAGAATTGTTATTCATCAAAAAAATGAAGCTGTTTATGAGGAAGACATTGCATTTTTGAAATATGATGTTAAGGTAAGAGATAATTCTATAACAGAGCTTAAAAATCAGTTAGCAGATGCTTTAAGAGAAAAAGATGATTTAAAACTAAAATTAGAAAAGTTTGAAACATCATCTATGAATCTAACTAAACTAATAAATAGTCTAATAAGTGTTAATAACAAGTCTGGTGTTGGTTTGACAATCAAGTGAATGAAAATGAATTGCACGATTGTCATCTGAATAAAAGTGAAGTGTTTGAAAGTGCATCTGGTAGTAGTGTGAATGAGATTGAAGAGGAAAATAATCAAGTAAATGATAGGTTTAAGAAGGTTGAGGGATATCATGCAGTTCCCCCTCCCTACACTGGGAACTACATGCCCTCAAGACCTGACTTATCCTTTGCTAGATTAGATGATTTTGTCTATAAGACTAATGTGAGTGAAACTATCTTTAGTGTGCCTAGAATTGAATCAACTGCATTTAAGTCTAGTAAGGATAGTTTGGAACAACCTAAAGATGTTAGGCCTACGTTACTCCAATCATGTAGAGTAGGAGTCTTGCTTTTGATGATGATGTTGTGATTAGACCTTCATTTGAACAGAATAAACCTAGTTATGCTAAAATCAATTTTGTTAAATCAGATGAAAATACTAGGAAATCTCTTATTGAACAATACACATATAGGCAAGCTGAAAACCTTAGAAAAAGTCAAAGTCCTAGGGATAATAGAAGAAACTGGAATGGAATGATGACTCAGAAACTAGGAAATGGTTTTGAGTTCAATAAGAAAGCTTGTTTTGTATGTGGAAGTCTTAACCATTTAATCAAGGACTGTAACTTCTATGAGAATAAAATGGTTGGAAAATCTATGTTGAATAATATGGGAAGGGTTACTGGTCAAAGGGAAGTTAGACCAATATGGAACAATGCTCAGAGGGTGAATCACAAAAACAAATTAACTCACCCACATCCTAAAAGAAATTTTGTTCCAACAGCAGTTGCAACAAAGTCTGGACTAGTGCAAGTTAATGCTGCTAAGCAAAGCTCTCCAAGAGCAGTAGCATCAATTAGTACTGCCAGGCATGTTAATACTGATGCACTTAAACCAAAAGTGAATGCTGCATCACCCACAAAATATTCTTATTTTAAAACACATTCACCATTGAGAAGGCCTTTTAACCAAAAATCAGCAGCTAAAACCAATAATTTTAATAAAAAAGTTTATACTACTAAGGTTAATAATGTAACTACTGCTGGGCCAGAAGTAGTAGTTAGTACTGTTGAGGGAAAAAAGGAAAATGTTGTTAAGTCCTCAGCATTCAGGATTTGGAGACCAACAAGAAAAGTAATTGACCATATCTCCAAAAACAGTGGATCATACATGCCTAAAAGATTTAATTATGTTGATCCTCAAGGCAGACTCAAGTCAGTGATGGCTTGGGTCCCCAAGAGAAACTAATTCTCTTATTTTGAGTGCAGGGTAATCCACAATATGCTTTACAGGATCAAGGAATTTTTGATAGTGGATGCTCTAGGCATATGACTGGGAACAAGTCCTACCTTACATATTTTCAAGACATTGATGGTAGATTTGTTGCATTTGCAGGAAGACCTTAAGGAGGTAAAATTACTGGAAAAGGTAAAATTAGGACTGGGAAATTAGACTTTGAAGATGTATACTTTGTAAAGGAACTTAAGTTTAATCTTTTCTCTGTCTTATAAATGTGTGACAAGAAAAATAATGTTCTTTTCACTGAGACTGAAAGTCTTGTTCTATCTCCTGACTTTAAGCTACTTGATGAAAGTCAAGTCTTGCTTAAAGTTCCCAGACAGAACAACTTGTACAGTTTTGATCTAAAGAATGTTGTTCCTTCAGGAGGTTTGACTTGTTTATTTGCAAAGGCTATAATAGATGAGTTTAATTTATGGCATAGGAGGCTTGGTCATATAAACTTTAAAACTATGAACAAACTTGTAAGGGGAAACCTTGTTAGAGGTTTTCCTTCAAAGCTTTTTGAAAATGACCATACTTGTGTTGCTTGTCAGAAGGGAAAGCAACATAAAGCTTCCTGTAAGACCAAGCTTGTGAGCTCTATCAGCTAACCCTTACAAATGTTGCATATGGACTTATTTGGGCCAACATTTGTAAGGAGTATCAATCACAAGATATATTGTCTTGTTGTCACTGATGACTATAGTAGGTTTAGTTAGGTTCAGAATAGGGTTCTAGTGACCAAGCTTCACAACAAGACACCTTATGAACTATTACTTGGTAGACCACCTAGTATAAGCTTTATGAGACCTTTTGGGTGTCATGTGACTATTCTTAATATCTTAAATCCCCTAGGCAAATTTGATGGGAAGGCTGATGAGGGGTTCTTTGTTAGATACTCTATAAATAGCAAGGCTTTTAGGGTATTTAACACTAGAACTAGGAAAGTAGAGGAGAATCTGCACAAAAACTTTCTTGAAAACAAACCCAATGTTGCAAGGAGTAGACCAGAATGGCTCTTTGATATTGATTCACTTACAAAATCTATGAATTATGAGCCAGTTATTGCAAGAAATCAAACTAATAGTGATGCAGGTATAGAGACAAATGTTAATGCAGGGCAAGCTAGATAGGAGAAAGCATCTGATCATGAATACATACTGCTACCACTCATGCTTTCTAATTCTCCACTCTCTTTAAGTTCTCAGAGCACAGATAATAAGGATGCTGATGAGGTACCAGGAAAAGAAGATGATGATTTAAGTGAAAGAAATGGTCAAGAAAAGGAAGAAGGAGCTTCAAATAAAGAAGATGACCAGCATGTGCAAGATTTCAGAGCTAAATTAGATAATTTGCTTGTTCAATAGAAAGAAGGTTATGCTAACAACACTAACAGAGTTTCTACTGTTAATCCATCTGTTAGTGCTGCTGGACAAGGTTTTGATAATGCTAATGATCAAGAAAGGATTGATAGCAGTACTCAAGATGTTAATACTGATGGGCCAAGTATTAATACTATTAATGAAAATATTAATACTGGTAGCTCAAATATTAATACTACTAGTCCTATTCCTAATGATCCAAGTATGCAATCTTTGGAAGCAACTGGTATTTTTAGTGGTGCATATAATGATGAAGATGTGGGTGTAGAGGATGACCTTAATAACTTGGAAATCACCATGAATGTCAGTCTTATTCCCACAACTAGAATTCATAAGGATCATCCTAAAGACCAGATCATTAGAGACATAAATTCAGCTACTCAAACAAGGAGGATGACCAAGATTACTGAAGAACATGCTATGGTCAGTTACATCAAAAGGTAGAGGAGAACAAATCACAAAGATTATCAAAATTGCTTATTTGCCTGTTTTCTCTCACAAATAAAACCCAAAAAGGTGATACAAGCCTTGACAGATCCAAGCTGGATAGAAGCAATGCAATAGGAGCTTTTGCAATTTAAACTTCAAAAGGTTTGGACTCTGGTGGAGCTTCCAAAAGGCAAGAGGGCTATTGGAACTAAGTGGGTGTATAGAAACAAGAAAGATGAGTGAGTAATTGTGGTTAGAAATAAAGCAAGACTGGTTGCACAAGGTTATACCCAAGAAGAAGGAATTGATTATGATAAGGTTTTTGCTCCTGTTGCTAGGATTGAAGCAATCAGGTTTTTTGGCCTATGCATCATTTATGGGACTTATTGTATACCAGATGGATGTGAAGAGTGCCTTTTTATATGATACTATTGAAGAGGAGGTGTATGTGTACCAACCTCCTAGTTTTGAAGATCCACAGTTCCTTAATAAGGTTTATAAGGTAGAAAAAGCTTTATATGGTCTACATCAAGCTCCTAGAGCCTGGTATGAGACCTCGTCTACCTACTTATTGGAAAATGGATACAGAAGAGGCACTATAGATAAAACTTTGTCAGAAGGACAGAGATGATATCCTGTTAGTACAGGTGTATGTTGATGATATCATCTTTGGGTCAACAAAAAATTCCTTGTGTGTTGAATTTAAGCAAATGATGCACAAGAGATTCCAAATGAGTTCTATGGGGGAGCTTACTTTTTTTCTTAGGATTGCAAGTACAATAGAAGGAGGATGGAATCTTCATTAGCCAAGATAAGTATGTGGCTGATATATCGAAGAAGTTTGATTTTACCACTGTAAAGGAAGCAAGCACTCTAATAGAGACTAACAAGGCATTAAACAAGGATGAAGAAGCTGAGGATGTAGATGTTCACTTATATAGATCAATGGTTGGATCATTGATGTACTTAACAGCTTCTAGGCCTGACATAATGTTTGTTGTTTGTGCTTGTGCAAGGTTCTAAGTTACACCAAAGACTTCACACCTTCATGAAGTGAAGAGGATCTTTAGATACTTAAAAGGATAGCCTAAATTGGGCCTTTGGTATCCTAGGGATTCACCATTTGACTTGGAAGCTTTCTCTGATAGTGATTATGCTCGAGCTAGCCTTGACAGGAAATCCACAACAGGAGGTTGTCAATTTCTTAGCAAAATGTTGATTTCATGGCAATGTAAAAAGCAGACTATAGTTGCAAACTCTACTATTGAAGCAGAGTATGTTGCTGCTGCTAATTGTTGTGGGCATATGTTATAGATCCAAAATCAAATGCTTGATTATGGGTTCAACTTCATGAACACCAAGATTCACATTGATAATAAAAGCATCATTTGTTTTGTGAAGAACCCAGTGTTTCATTCTAAAACCAAGCACATTGAAATAAGGCATCATTTCATCAGAGATTCTTATGAGAAGAAGTTGATTCAAGTGATCAAGATTCACACAGACCACAATATTGCAGATCTTCTCATAAATGCTTTTGATGTTAGCAGGTTTAACTTTCTGATTGCTAGCATTGGATTACTTAATCTTTGAAGATGTGTTTGTTATATTCATGATTGATATGGTTTGGAGATGGTATTAGTGATGAAATTAGAGTTAAAACTGGTAGTTGTAAGGTTCATACTGCTAGACATGATTTAGTGCTGCTGGGCGAAAGTTAGTACTGCTAGGAAAAAGCTAGTACTGCTGAGCCAAAGTTAGTACTGCTGAGCCAAAGTTAGTGCTATTTGTTACCGTTGGAGATAATACTGCTGAGGGGGTTAACAGTAAATATAACGGTTTCTTCGCTTGCAGGTTTGCTATTAACACCATAAATCGTTCTCTATCATACAGTAACTTCAACTAATTCTCTCATATGCTCTCAATTATAAACCCCAATCTTATTCACCGCCGATCATCTAAATTAATCACCTATGGCTGATCTATAATTCGTTGACCAACACAACATGGTGGCTTTCTTGGAAAGATCAGATGAGAATGCTGAGTTTCATCAGATAGTGGACTTTCTTACTACTAGTTCGATTCATTATGCTCTAACTATAAGTCCTACTATCTATGCTTCTTATATTGAACAGTTTTGGGCTACTGCTAAGTCCAAAACAGTCAATGATGTGAAGCAAATCCATGCCACAGTTGATGGCAAGACAATGGTAATATCAGAATCATCAGTGAGGAGTGATCTTTACTTTAATGATGAGGATGGTATTACCTGTCTATCAAATGATGAAATTTTTGTAACCTTGCATTGATGGGGTATGAAAGATTTCTACTAAACTTACTTTTCAAAAAGCTTTCTTTTCCCCTTAATGGAAGTACCTTATACATATCATTCTACATTGCTTGAGTTTAAAAACAACTGCTTGGAATGAATTTTCAACCAATTTAACATTAGCAGTTATTTGTTTAGCTAAGGGACAAAAATTTAACTTTTCTAAATTAATTTTTGATGGTATGTTAAGGAACTTGGATTTTACTTCTAAGAAATTTTTAATGTATCCAAGGTTTTTACAACTGTTTTTGAATAATCACGACTCTTTTTGTTTGTACGAATAAGGCTTCAACATTAGGTTACAATAAAGAGTCGCCAAGCAATAAATGTAGTATTTTTTTTCTCTTGTAACTCGTTTTGCAAAACTATTTATACGATGAGAATCATATCTATTGAGGAAGTAGTAAAGAGCAGTTAAGAGCTTACTACTTCGGGTACATTCAAAAGGAGGAACAAAGTTCCACCCTATAGTAGATAAGATTAACGTTTTAGAAAAACATTACAGGGAAGGGTAAACTTGTGTTGGTGTATATTATTGATAGAAAAACTAGTGAAAATGTATTTGATTATTTGGTTAATTTGGGTAACAACGATGAAGTTGAACCAGTTGATAATGAAATAGCAAGTTTTTTGGCATCAAAGCCGATGGGGGTTGTATATGATCCAAAAAGCTTGTGGAAAGATAGAGGAAAAGGTCTAATGTCATAGAATGAAGACTAACGAACCCATAATATGAGTGCTATGTAAAGGTCAGAAGAGATTCTGACAATATACAAACTATATTTGATAAATAAGGATATAAAGGACCCTGGTGCGGATGAAGATATAGAGCTTCTTGATGTTCTATGTGATGTCATTTGTAATCTAGTCTTATTTGTACCTTCCTTAGGAATGTAGTTTGCCTATGTAACGGGCTAAGATGTAAGATTCATCCATATCCATTGTACTAAATCGTTTTTTTTAGAACATAATAGAAATTTACCAACCACAAAGCAGAAAAGCGAAACACTCAACAAAGTACTATACAGGGGTGAAATAATCTTTTTTAAGAGACATGATTTATCTGAAATTTAAGGTATACAATATTGAACAAAAAATACACACACGTTATTTATAGAGTTTAAAGGAGTTTAAATTTTTTAAATGTTTAAACACAAAAATTTTCTTGTAAATTACGAGCGCGAGATGAGTTTTAAAAGTTTGTGTGCATTACAAATTAATACTTCGAGAAACATGAATGCATGCTTCATTTAAGTAAACACAATAGAATAAAACCAGACACGTGTCAGCACCTTATAGGTTTTGACCAAGCCATGCATGTGGATGGTGACCATTAAAATTAGCCATTTCTATCTCTACGTCATCCCTAATATATAAATCATGTATAAATCGTTTACATCATCCTCTTATTATTTCAACTACTATACTATAATCAAAATCATAATTATAATTAAGCAAAAATGTCGTCTACAAATTGTTGTGGAGGAAGCTGCGGTTGCGGCTCCGCTTGCAAATGCCAAACAAGTTGCGGCGGCTGCAAGATGAGCCCTGACTTCACCGAAAACACCACTACTACCACCATCATCGCTGGTCTTGGACCTAACAAGAGGTTCCGTTTAAAATTTCTTTCTTGTTTAATACCTGCATGTGCATGTGCATGTGAATATATAATTTTGCGCAAGGCTGTCCTGTGGGTTTTCGATAGCCCTATGAAATAAATTTTTTTTGCCCTATTACACTTGTAAACTAAAGAGAAATTGCAAATAAACTTGAATTATATGACTCTTATATATATATTATTCAGACATTCTTGATCATGTGTTAACATGTATGTTGATGATTTGGTATGTATAGTAGCCATGAGGGATCGGAGATGGGAGCTTCAACGACATTCGAAAACGATGGTTGCAAGTGTGGCGATAAATGCACATGTGACCCATGCACTTGCAAATGATCGAGCCAACAATCGAACCCGATCGACATAACTTACTAGTACTGTTAATAAAAACAATAATTTCTTTCTTTTCGTCTGTAAAAAAAGCCTTCAATATATGAAGATTGTAATCGAGATATAATGAATATGTACTTAAATTGCGATCACTGCGTTATATATAAGCAAGACGTAAAGCTAGCAGACTCACTCATTACTCTATCAGGCCGCCGGACCACTTTCTCGTCATAAAACTCTATAAAGTACAATTCTCAAAAAAGAAACGTAGGACTATTAATAACCGATCAAACTACATAAATGCCAATTACCCATGCTAATCTCAGTAAATTGCCATAATACTTATCTGCCTGTCTTCATCAAATAAACATCTTTAATAAGTGATTTGTGCACTCATATTTATTATGCCATACACCATCAAATGACACCAGTTAACGCTACACAGTACAACAAGTGAAGTTGATTAGTATTAAAAAAACAGTAAGAAAGTTGTGTGGAGGTGAACATAAGGTTGGAGTGTGATGTGTAAGGAGATCACAACACCTGTATGCACTATTAGTGGTGCATGCTAAAAAAAAAGTTATGCACAAATCACTTCTCATTAAATAAACCTATACATATAATTACATGATATACCGAAAAGTGCGATTAGAGAAGGCAAAAGGAAAATGGATAATCTATAAATTTAGCATAATGAGATCATACCTATAGAGATCTAAATAATTATTATTTATTGAGGAAAAAATACATTCGACTATCCTCCAGTAGCTTAGCTCATACTCACGGCGGACAAAGCTTTAACGATAAAATTTAAATTTTTTTTCTTGTAAATACACAAGTTGCAACTTTAATTAAAGCATACTTAAAAGATTTATTCTCCAGATTTTTATTCGTGCTTCGATTGCTAATTAATAGATTCAATTTAACAACTATTAGATAGATAAATCGAATTTTAAAAAAATTATTGCCAATCATTTAAGCTTAAGACAAATGGTATAATACTAAAAGCAAAATGGAATATTACTACAAAGATTCTAATATAATTATTTATTAAAAGAAAAAATATATATCGACTAATCTTTCTCCTCTAAATAAATAGTTGGCCATATCACATGTATCTCAACCTCACACGTAGACTGACATTTACGATAAACAAAATCATGTTGCAATACAAAGCATAACTTATCTAAATATAATCTTTTAAGCAACTATTAGAGATACAGACAAAAGAAGAATACCCCGCAAAATATGGTTGATTTAAGACCTCTCCAGTTGTGTTCGTGTGGGGTGAAAATTTCTTAACTCATAATGATCAATTAAGTCAAATTCTAAATTTCTTTTTTACTTTAGGGTTCACGTTTGATCACAAAATTCATCGAAACAGAACACCATTTGTCACGACTGTCTAAACACATTCAAGTGGTGGATCAATATGATTGGCAAAGATGAATTTAGCACACGTCCATAAATTTATTATCACATTTAAAAATATGTGCTTCATTTGCAACACTACAAGACAAAAAAATTTGTGTCAAGACTGTACCTTTTAATATTTTGCGAACACTTCGATCAAATATAGGAGATAAAAAAGTTGACAAGACACACATAATGCAAAGTGAGCAAATCAATAAGTGGAGGTTTGCAAAATCACCACTTTTATTTTAAACGTAACCCATCATGCATATTTTGGGTGGACGTACCTTTTTGAAGAGTTCGAAAGATCACCTTTCGTAACTTAATATTAAACCTACTCTCCGAACACTTTCGTAGACCTCATGATATCTCTTTTGGCATAAAGCCAATTTGATAGGGATTGGGATAAGGTTCGGTTCGTAACTTCAAAGTTTTAACCAAAGTCCTAGACATAAAATTCTTGCAACTTCCTTGGTCAATAATAATAGAACAAACTTTCTCCTTGACGAAGCATTTAGTTTAGTGTTGTAAATTACCTACAACCCAAGCCAGTCAAGATCGCAAGAACCATCAAATAACTGGTTTGATATTCAAGATCGGGATCGCGTAAGACCTCTCAGAAGAGATTGTAAGATCCCACCTTAAGTATCTGTGTCAAGCAAATAGGCTTGACAGAGTGCATAACTCATTAACGTTTAATACATATCTATTGAATATCAAACACAAATTAATCAGATAGCGAAAGAAAAAATTTGACGTTTAAACATCATGATAATAAATTATAATGAATAAATACTCATTTAATTTGTTTAAGTTATCATAGCTAAATAAACAATTTGGTGAGATAAGAAAAAAAAGACATGAGATGTAAACGTGCCTCCAAAACATAAAAAGTTAATCTATTTCAAATGTTTCGGTAACTAATGAAGTGTTATTCTAGACAACACATTATCGAATCATTTAACATCCACCAAATCATGCAAATATGCCCAAATATTGTACTTAATCGTTTTTTTTTCATATTTTAGCATTTGTAAAGCATTTGGAGGAAAAGCACGCGACTTGGGCTCGATTTGGGAAGAAACGAGACGAAAACATAACTCTTGGCTTATTAGTGCGTGGAGACGACGTCAGGATCTACTGTGACGCCGTCAGGATTGAAGGGCGACGCCGCCACCACGATTTGTGACGTCGTCGCAATAACTGACTTAAAGAAGCCTTTAGAAGATTCGGCAGGCTCGGCGTCAGGATTTGTTGCGACGTCGTCAGATCTATTTTCTATATATACAAACCCTATTTTTATAATATTGGGGTGGGAAAAACAGTAGAGCGTATCGTGGGATCAACTTTGGTATCAGCCATTGTTGGTGCGAGGTTTTAAGAGTTTTAACCCTTTATGTATTCATTGTAACTCCACTGTTTTAGAAGACTGGGCATGGCACTATCTAAATTCAACTAGGATCTACATGACGTAGGTCACCTTGTGAGAATATCCTCCCCATGATTCTAAGCCTGCATCGTAACATGACCTGCATAGCTACGCCAAATTTAGAGAAGAGAATAGGTATAAATAAGAAGAGTTAATGTGATAGAATAGACCGAGAAAACGAAACATCAGCATATAAACTAAGTCTAGCCGTACTAAATAGTTAGCCCACATGTATTACAAATCCACAAACTATAACAACAACGTGCCAATATTCATCACAAGCACATAGAAAAACTATCTATACATGTAGAGAATTCATGTGAGGAACCGTATATATGCATAACCCATGAATAAAAATTTAAGAACTTTTATCCAAACACATATAACCTCCCCTCAAACAATACATCGAGATTAATTAATCCAATGCTAGCAATTAGAAAAGTTAAACCTGCTAAATCAAAGCCTTTGTGAGAAGATCTTGTGCAACATTGGGTTTGTGTGAACCTTAATATCACTTAATCAACTTCTTCTCATAACAATCTCTGATGAAATGGTGCCTTATCTCTATGTGCTTGGTTTTAGAGTGAAATACTAGATTCTTCACAATACAAATGGTGCTTTCATTATCAATGTAAATCTTGGTGTATGGTGCTTTCATTATCAATGTGAATCTTGGTGTTCATGAAGTTGAACCCATAATCAAGCATTTGATTTTGGATCCATAAAACCTTCCCACAACAATTAGTAGCAGCAACATACTCTGCTTCAGTAGTAGAATTGGCAACTATAGTATGTTTCTTACATTGCCATAAAATCAACCATTTGCTAAGAAATTGACAACCTCCTATTGTGGATTTCCTTTCAAGGCTAGCTCCAGCATAATCACTATCATAGAAAGATTCCAAGTCAAATGGTGAATCCCTATGATACCAAAGTCCCAATTTAGGCTGTCCTTTTAAGTATCTAAAGATCCTCTTCACTGCATGAAGGTGTGAAGTCTTTGGTGTAACTTGGAACCTTGCACAAGCACAAACAGCAAACATTATGTCAGGCTTAGAAGTTGTTAAGTACATTAATGATCCAATCATTGATTTATATAAGTAAACATCCACATCCTCAGCTTCTTCATCCTTGTTTAATGCCTTGTTAGTCTCTATTAGAGTGCTTGCTGCCTTTACAGTGGTAAAATCAAACTTCTTCAATATATCAGCCACATACTTATCTTGGCTAATGAAGATTCCATCCTCCTTCTGTTGTACTTGCAATCCTAAGAAGAAAATGAGCTCCCCCATAGAACTCATCTGGAATCTCTTGTGCATCATCTGCTCAAATTCAACACACAAAGACTTCTTTGTAGACCCAAAGATGATATCATCAACATACACCTCCTCTTCAATAGTACCATATAAAAAGGCACTCTTCATATCCACCTGGTACACAATAAGTGTAACGACCCAAACCCACTTCGGAGAGTAGGCCGAAACGTCATAATCATGGTGTCATATCAAAGCATAATAAAGGAATAAAGTCATAAATGATAACATAG
>BQNB010031841.1:0-53641 GCA_026074375.1 Tanacetum coccineum | reverse complement strand
TAGGTTTTTCTTAAACGTTTTTATTCGTTATTGTTTAATTTGACTTTTTCACTCTTCCAAATCAATTCCTTCATTCAAACTCAAATCTTCGACTGTATCGATTGTCCATTCCAGCCTCGTTGGGGATAAACGACCCGGGAACATTCTATACTACTTCTCGGTTTTATTGATTGTTGATTTTTATACTTATATATATATTTTATATTTTATTATATATTATATATATATATAGTGTGAATCTCACCAACCAATTTTTGGCGCCGCTGCCGGGGAGGCTGTGATACCGATTATCGTTACGTTTGATCAATTGTGTTTGAATCTGTGAATATTTTCTTTTATAAAAAACATATAAAATACAAAAATATTTTTTCATTTTCTTTTTTTTAGTATAATTATCAGATAAAAACCAAAGAAAAAAACCAAAAACATAAAAACATTGTCCAAAAAAAAAAGAAATAAAAGAAAGAAATAAAAGTCACAAACTGGTACAAAATACCAAAATATAATACTCTCAATTGAGGTATTATCATAATAACTTCCGGTGAACTTGTTGGTTCCCAACTCGAACAAAAGATTTAAAAACTTGCCTTTTGTGTCTCTTACGACGTACGGCTCACCTTGAAAAGTTAAACAAACTATAAAGTGGGTATAAGGAGGGTTGTTCCTAGGAACTACGACCCGAAAGGAGAAATAAGCTTCGCGCTATTCCTACTCCTCCGCTCACCTGTGGTGCGTTGTCTTTTAAAGAGCTACCGTAAACAAGTTGAATATTGGTTTAAGTTGTCTATCATTTTGTCCGTTAACATAAATTGTGACTTAATGGGAACACCAAAAATAATATTCTTTTTCTTATATCATGTAATTCTTTTCTTATCCATCTTCATGTTTATTCTTATGACGTCATTCGATTATCGTTTGAATTCCAATTTTATGCGATTAAGAGATTCTCGTTCTTGTGGAAGTTTGTACACTTCAAACTGTGGTTGTTCGAAAGGGGAGTCTTGAAGACAAAAAGATTCTTGTTCCTAAACCCCCTCGAAATTGTGCAAGGTTTTTGCAAGGTGTGGAACCCCGGTTGATGGGTCCGACTTGTCTGGGATGTGCTCTTTACGAAAGGAATTTATGGTAAAGGCGTTGTTACAACTGTGTGGGAAACAATGAATTTTTCAAAAGGAATTCCAAGACACTTCGAGTCATCCGACGACAATACCAACGTTGTTAATGCTCCTCGAGAGCCAATTGTTGTCAATCAGGACCCCGTTGAAAATTCCTCACCAAGTCCTCTACACATTGACCATTGTTGTCACGAGTGCGGTGATTCGTTAGATGGAATCTTTTGTCGACAATGCACGTGTAAGTCTTGTGGGAAAGGTGCTCATTACGGTTATAATTGCCCTCCGAAAGTTCCGATTATCTCTAATCCGGAACCATGCAAAAATCAAACCATTGATGAGCCCCTACAAAACTTGCAAAGTTTGCAACAACAATGTCTTCTTGGCACATGCCAAAGATGTGGTTGCAATGAATACGATGGAGTTTGTTTTTATTGTAAAGTTGGAAATGGAACACCAATCAATGTTTCAACTCCGTACTCTTCTAACGATTCTCCAAGTGTTGCAAACCATCCTCCACAACCACAATACGTACCATACTCTCGTGAGTTATGTGGGAACGATTCTCATTACGGTTACGATTGTCCACCTCAAGTCCCGTTTGTCTACAATCAGGACCTGTGTTTCAATCAAAACTTTGATTATTTTCCACAAACTTCACCGAGTTTTCCACAACAATATCTTTGTTGTGAAAATTGCGGGGGTCCTCATGAAACCTTCCAATGTCAACCAATGAATGAAGACTATTATCATGAGCAAAATTCTTGCTATGATTCAAATTCTTTTGGTTTTGACCAAGTTCAACCCCCGCAATATACCGTCAATCATCCAATCTTCAATTCCCAAAATGAGCTTCTCAATTCTCAAAATAAGCTTATGGAACAAATGACAACCTTACGTGATTTGGTTGGTCAAGTCATACAAAAGAAGGAAGAAGAAAAGCGAATCGCGGAAGAACAAGCGGCTAAAGATCGATCTTGGAAGATTCCCATTTGCTACGATGATGACGAAGACAATACCATTGCAATCACACCCGTTTTACCAATCAAGGAGCCCGATAACTCTCTAAGTATGGGGGACGAGCATCTTGACACTATTCCAGCAACGGAATCGGACGAAGTAATAAAGTCTAGTGTTGAGGACCTTGTCCCAATCCCAAGTGAGCCCGAGGGTATTCCCGACAGTGTGTGTGATGTGCCTCTTTGTAACAATCCTACCCCTCTTAATGCTCTCAATGAACATTATGAGATTGTTGTCAATTCTGACGATGATAATTCTTCGAGTGATGACGATTCTTATGAGAATATCGATTATGTCGATGCATCACCTCCCGATGTTGAGATCGTCAGCTTAGAGGTGGTGGAGATTGTTGATCCGGAAGTTGGAAGGATTGATGATGACATTCTTTTAACAATCAAAGACGATATCCTTCGTGAAAAATTGTTGAATGTCAATCTTCTTATTGCTAAGATCGATGCATTAAGAGATAATCCCACTCCATCTTCCGAAGTTGTGATCAAGTCTACCTCCACATTTCCTAATCTTTTCTTGGAGGAGACTAACACCTTTGATAATTCTATTCCCGAATCTGAAACTTTCCGCTTTAATCTAGAAGAGATTAGTAGTGGCAGTCCCACTACTCATTCTGAGTTATCTCTTCCGGATTATAAAGCTTTCTACGTTGATAACGATCATTTTAAAGAGAAGAGTAGTGGCAGTACCACTACTCATGTTGATTTTTCTCAATATGATTCGTTTATCTTTGATCTTTCAAATGATCAATTTCCTCCTGCCGATAAGAGTGACCCTTACCATGAGGAGTTCGCCGATGAACTCACTCACATCATGTCTCTTCCAAATCTTGAATATTTCAAATTTAAGATTGAGCCCGATCCGGGAGATTTGGCTTCTATTGACCTCGGGATTCGTAAGAGTGTGTCTACAACTAATGTGAATGTACCATTAGAGGATGACCAATCTTCTCTCTTCGCTTATGTTGTATGGATCTTTCTTGCTTTTCTCACGTATCCCGTTGTCCCTCCATATCTTCTCTCCACCAGGAATGAAGATACCATTTTTGATCCCGGCATCTCAATGTATCATTCTTTTATGCCGGATGTATCTCATCGGAGTGGAACTTTCATAAAATTCAATGTTTATCCAAACCGCTTGAATGAAAGTCCGATGATGATTTTACCTTCCACTTGCTTCCCCATGCTCCAATAAATTCAGGGGTCGAGTCGAGCTTGTGACTCGGTTAACAAAAACAAGGCGCTTCGTGGGAGGCACCCCATGCTTATCGTAGTATTGTGTAAAATTGAATAAGTGTTTTCTTGTTGTGTGGAGGCTCGCCTTTTCTATTACCCGTGTTTTGTGTTGTTAATTGTCCAGGATTGCCCGGATTGTGAAGACTCCCGTGCTTGTATTTTTATCAAGAGTTTCGCATCCTCAGCTTCATTTTGGGAATCCAGTATCCAAATCTAATCGACTAACGTTTTATCTTTTGGCACACTTAATAAACGGCCTTAGATTTACGTAGGTGCCCCTTTCAAAACATCGAGGACGATGTTCAGTTCTAGTATGGGGGGGATCTTCGATTTGATTGTTGCCTGCTGCCATTGTTGTCACGTAATCCCGTTTTTACCACCAAATTTTTGCAAAAAAAATAATCAAAAAAATGAAAAAATTTAAAAAATTTTCAAAAATAAAATAAGTGTTTTGTCACAGTTTCGGCTTTCCTAATGGGTAGAATGAGAATAATTTTTGACTCGATCGGGCGTGTTGAGCCCTAGCTAGTTCCTCAATTGTAGGCTAAGCTTTCACGAGGTGAAGAACAAGAAGTGATAGAGTTAAATATAAGTTTATGTGCTGAGCAAGATTCTTCTAAAACTTATATGAGTAACTTGTGGCTTTTTCTCCCATTAGCTTTTAATCCGCCTAATCATACGTGCCCATTTCAATTCAGCTAAGTCAATCGATGTTTTTAGAAAAAGCTTCAAATTTGTAACTTGATTCTTTAAAACGAGGTTTTTCTGTTCTTAGTAATTTGAAAGTTAAAATGCCAAAGAAGCATGAATGAAATATGAATGCAAAAATGCATGAATATTGAAATTATGCCAATGAAGCATACATTTGAGTATATGGAGCAAGTAAAAGATGTGTCGTGATATCCCACTCCGCTAACCGCGAGGTGGGGGTTCAAACTAAGACACCTATCCTTAGCCATATTAGGAAGAAGGTGTTGATGTGATTTCCCACTACGCTAGCAACGGGGTGGGTTTTCAAACTAAGGGGCGTTGGTTGTGATATCCTGCTAGGGAGCGAGGCCTAGGTAGGTGTTCAAACTAAGCAATGCATTCCTAGCTTTAAAGAACTTATGATTATGATGATGAAGATGTTGCAAAAAGCTTCTATAGATAAATTTCGTTCTTTAAAATCACGTTTACTAGGTCCTAATAAGTGTTGCTTTGTGTCGTGATTTCATTCTTGAATTACGAATATGGAAATAAGTTGATCTATGGTTAAGTGAATGAGTTACACACATTTAATCATATATTCCATGTTGGGGGTTATAGTTCACAAGTACATAAGTATGAGTGCTTAACATTTAGACTTATATTGTACATACATGATCTTGTTTCAATTGGCTTGGTTGGTTCTAGTGAAAAATGGGGCGATGGAATTTTACCGTCAGGACTTCCGTAGATCTATTCTATGGGACGGCTTCTCATTCTATGATCCCAAATGTGATAAATAAAGGAAGTTCAAAACAGGTAGTTAAGGAAAAGAAATAGAAAAAATCCAATAATATTTGGGATAGTTAGTGTTACATAGCAAAAATGGTGAAACGGGACTTGTCGAAGCTATTACTTCTTTAGTTCCCCTTGACGAAGACTTTTGCTACTTTTAAAAGGCAATTAGTGAGGGGGATTGAGTTTCTTAGTTTTCGTTTATTATTTTCTTTTTAACATTGCGTGAGGACACGGCAATACCTTAGTATGGGGGATTTTGGTTGGTGCTTTCATTACACAAACCTTTTTCCATTCTAAGCGGACTTAAACGACTAAAAACGTACCAATAATTCATTGTAATTGGTTGTTTTGCATCTTGTATTGTGCAGGAAACGGATAATTCAAGAAAAGGAACAAAAGAAGTCAAAAACAACAAATCAAAGTACCTCAGGGTGGAAAGGGCAAGCAAAAGTCAAGACAATGAAGAAAGAAAAATACAACTTGAGGGGCCGTAAAATGCCAAACCTCAAGTTGTATTTCAAAGTACCATGTTGAGAGACTATAATTTGTCAAATTCCGGTAGGGATTACATTTAAGTTATATAACTTTAGGGGACCAAAAAAAATTTCTGCAACTCCAAAAAAAAAGTCTTCTTTCCCGCCCCCAAAAAACCCAGTTACAACTTGTGTGTCCTCCCATACTTCTTCCCTGCAAAACCACTCCTCACCCTAGCCAAAATCATTTCATCTACCCCTACTTACCCCCCCCCCCAGTTGTATAAATGCCTGTTGCATCCCTCTCCTTCCCCAAAGTATTCGATGGCTGAGAATTGCCTCCAATAGAAGTACAAATGAAATAAAAGGCTAGGATTTGTTGTAGAAACCCCCACACACAACAAGCACACTTCATTTTGCTCTACAAAGAAGCACAAGCTGCAAGTCCAAGACTTCGGCTATAAATAGAGCTTTTTGTAAGCCTAAAGCTGTCATCCTTCCCAAACTCCACTTTTCCCGCCCAACAAAACCCTAGGTGCAACTTGGGGATGTTTTGAAGCGTGCAAGAAGGAAAACATTGGTGCTGAAGGATTTCGTGGCGAAGGGGAGCCATTTGAAGTTAGATCCGATGGTACGAAATGTCTGAAAGGACGAGTATGGTTACCCTTATTCGGAGGATTGAGGGATCTAATCATGTTGGAATCTCATAAATCAAAATATTTCATTCATCTTGGGTCGGATAAAATGTACCAAGATTTGAGGAAGTTATACTGGTGGCCGAATATGAAAGCTGACATTGCGACGTATGTCAGTAAGTGCTTGACATGTGCTAAAGTCAAGGTTGAACACCAAAAGCCGTCAGGATTACATTAGCAGCCGGAAATTCCTGTTTGGAAATGGGAGAGAATTACAATGGATTTCATTACAAAACTTCCAAGAACACCATCTGGATATGATTCAATTTGGGTCATTGTTGACCGATTGACTAAATCTGCTCACTTTATTCCGATGAATGAGAAGTATAAATAGAGCCTTTTGTAAGCCTTTGAGGCAACTAGTTAGTTTTAAATTTTTAATATAACTTAGTTTATTTTCAGTTCTTTTAAAACCATTTACAGCTTTTACTTTCAGCTTTGTAACACTTTCAAGTTTTAATGCAAATTTAAAGTTTTAAGTCAATTTACAACTCCAAGTGCTAAGTTTCTCAATTGTGTTGTTTTGTGTTCAAAAAGCTCTCAACACAGCTTGTTTACAAGCTGCTTTAATTAAGTAAATTTAAAAAAAAGTTAAAGTAGTTAAAGCAGCAAAATCAATCTCCAATTACCACAGCTTATTTTATGGATAATAAGCCAGTTCTGAGATTGGGCTTATGGACACTACTAGCTTGTTATATGCATGCTAGAGCTATTAGATTCTTGGTTTAGCCTTGTTTTGAGCATGGGTGTTGTAATTTCTCTTTTATGTTGTTTCTTTAGAACAGGCTTATTTAAGAGCTTATTCTTGACTTAAAATGTTTATAGTATTATATTTTGTTATTTAACAATCTGTTTTTATAATTAAGGACAACAATCAGCTTAATATTAAAAGAAAAAATGATTTGTAGAAAATTTAGGGGGGGGGGTGGGATATTCTGAAAACTAGACAGTACTAACCCATAGTTAGTACTGCTAGTTCATTTTTTGGGATTTTTAAAACTAGCAGTACTAACTTAAAGATACACAGTATTATCTGCAATGTTTCGTACTGTTTAGTTAAAACTGTTGAGTACTGGTGGTTCATTTTAGGCTTATCAGCTTTACAATTTCTGCTTATCTAAGAGTTTTCAATTAGCTTTTTACGAGTAGATTAAACATTGTTTTAGATTAAACCATTTTCCTTTACTGTCTTTAGGAGTAAGCTTATTTAAGCTTATTTTCTTTTTCAAAGTATTTTCAATAGTGTATCAGTTGTTAGCTTTTTAGCTTATTTGCCATTGTAGTTTATTCTAGTTGCTTATTCTTATGCCTGAATGCTTATTAGGGGTAGTTAAATATCTGTTTTAGCTTATTTGCTTATTTCTTGCTTCATTGAACTAACAGTACTAACCTTAAGCAACCAGTACTAACTTAAAGCTAGCAGTACTAACTCCAAGTTAGTACTGGTAGTTAAAACTGTTAGTACTGTTGTTAGTACTGCTGAGTTTTTCTTGCTTAATTTAGCTTAATTGCTTTTTGAAATCGCTTATTTAGAGTTATTTTAGCTTATTTAATTTGTATTAAGCTTATTTGAGCTTATTTGTGTCTTAGTATAAAAGTTTTAAGTGTTTTTACCATTCCTAGCTTTTAGGCCTGCTCTAGTTTATTTTCCTTGCTTCTCTTCTCGTGCATTTGCTTATTAGTGTTAGTACCCAATCTTTCCTTGTCATATTCAAACATCGATTATCAATTCGTCTTTCGATTTTCAATTCAAGCCTCGTTGGGACATAACGACCTGGAGACACCCTATACTGCTTTCGGTTTCTTTGGCCTCGCGGATTCTGATCCTTGTTGTGTGCTTGTATTTATTGGTATATATAAATAGGGGTGAGAAGAAGCGAGTCAGAGATCTCTTCAAAAGTCATTGGGAACGAATTAGGATATGAGCACTGCTTACCATCCTGAAACTGATGGTCAGAGTGAAAGAACAATACAGACATTAGAAGACATGTTGCGTGCTTACCAACTTATCCATACTTAACAAGTACAATCTACATCTAGGAAAGGCACCAACGTGATAGAGCCGCGAAACAATATCGTCAAAAATAACATCTTTACGAGGGGCTTTCGACGAGAAGAGCAACTGATTACGAAACATCCATACGCTCCACCAAGTTATATAAAGAACTCCTTCCAGCAAATCTTTAACTTTAGAGCTTAATCTGATGGAATTGAACCAATTAAGCCAATCAGCATATGAACCAAGGGGCGTCCATGATAGATTCCACCAGCGGCATACGAGCCTGACGATATCCGTAGCCAATCTGCAACTGAAGAACAAGTGCGAGGAATCTTCCTGAGCAGAGGAGCAAAGCGGACATAAAAGATCAGAAACTAGGACACCACGATGTTGTAAATTGGATCGAGTAGGCAACCGATCCAGGAAAACCTTCCAAGCAAAAACATTTATTTTGTTATTGGAACTATTAAAAACCATCGAGTAGCAGTTAGGGGTCTTTCGGCAAGAAACACTTCCATCAAGAAGAATGCGGAACATCTTTGACCCGAATAACACCTTCCCCTTTAAATCCCAACCCATCTTCCTCCTTATTAGACACAATGTCCCCGTCAATATATGTTTGAAGAAGATGCTAATGAGAAGATTTCAACCCCTCCTCATAACAGAACGAGAAGAGAAGAGGTAAACTGAGAATTGCAGTTTATTTGTCCACCGTACAATCTTTATTAATCCCAAAGCATAAATTCGTGAAAAATAACATCTTAAGTTAGAGTGTCACCAATCCAAAAGTCATTCCAAAAATTACGTGCGTAAACCATTACCCCACACGATAGACACGTGGAAATCAGGTCCACTCCACGATCTTTAAGATATGGCACCTCCCGAAAATGGATTTCCAAGTCGAGTAACTAAACGGAGTTTTAATTTATATAATAGAGCCGCCAAGCATAGACATGTGGAGACGACACCACAATGAATTATCAGTGATATGAATCTCTCCAAAACCCATTGAAAAGGAGCGCCCTATTTAAAGCATTAAAAACTTAAGGACGCACCTAAACCTCATACTTCTGGAGCAAGAAACCTTGGCCCATTTGGATCCCCAATATTTTCCTCTCGTCGCATTGAACACCATTGAAAAATTTTCTACGTATGGACTCCATCGTTTGTAACACCGACTTAGGAACCTTATAATGGACATATTATAAATAGGTGTCGACCCAAGAACCGACTTTAAAAGAGTAAGCCTCCTCTCACAGATAACGTTTTAGTTTCACAGATTGACGATAGACGGAGCCTTAAGTTTACCAATCGTGGTCGTCCCATGCCTGAAGAGTCGAGCTATACTCCAACCATCATCCCTTTGTAGTTAAAGGGGTTTTGTCATAGTCGAACTACCAAAAAATATAAAAGTTGCAGCATTACATCCTCACTTCGATCCCAGACTCCAGGGACAGGTGATTTTCTTAGATTGATCGAGCGGCCGTACAACAAAGAAAAACAAATGATGAGATGTGAGTTATACCATGATAGATTAGCAATAGACCACTCACCAATAAAGACAGCATCATCCGTCATAAAAAAGAGTGGGAATTAGTAAGTGACGAACAATTTTTATGCGCCTTATAAAATTCCCCGCATCGAAGGCCCTAGATAATAGAAAGATGAAGAAACTCCATCTTAAGATTAATAAGGTATGGGGCCAATAGGATCTCCTTGCTTCAACCACATGAAATTGGAATTCGGAGCTCATACCAGAGTGTAAACAACCCTGATCCAGGAGCACCATTGGAACCGGGAAACCAAAACTTAAGCCTAATCTCTAAAAAATCCCACCTTATCGAATCATAAGCCTTGGCAAAAATCATTTAATCATCATGGCTTGTTGTTTCTTATGCTATGACACCAAGAATAGTAATTCGTTTATGATAAACGGGCCTTCAAGTAATTTGCTATTAGGTAGATACGCGTTTGAACATCCGAATATAAGACCAGAGATGATCGACGAAGTCGAGTGGCTAATATTTTGGTGACAACCTTGTAAAGGACTCCCGATCAAGCTAATTGGTCGATAATCATTACGACTTAGGTTCATGGTTTTTTCGGAATTAGAGCAATGTAAAAGAGGAGTTGCATCTCTAGAAATGAAATATGATTCGTGAAAATACCATTCCACCAGCAGCACATAAATGAGATCCTAAGTGTCCCAAAAAACTTTCGAAAAAACTCAAAGAGTGAACCCGTCGGGTCAGGAGATTTCATTCGCTCTACCACAGCCCCACACAAGGCATTACGCATTCATCTCTGGAGATCGGAAAGCTCCAAACTATGTCCAATGATCAGAAGACAACCGATTAGGGATAAAAATGTATAGTTAAATGTTTACATCATGTGGCAGCCGGGGCTCGAAACCGCTTTAGCAAAATGCAAACGATATTCTTCTTTGACACGACTAGGTTCTTTCCAACAATTTGCATCAACCATAACACCTTTAATAGCACACATTTTGCTCGTTTATAGATTAAATGTATTCATGAAAAAAAATTTCGAGTTTCATCGCCCCATCAATAGCCCACTGAATCTTAGCCTTTTGCATATCACGTCACGAGGTCGGAAGGACTTAATATTCTTGAATTTTTTTTTATAAATCTTTCCGCGTCAGAAGAATATCATAATTTACGCCCCTTGATCATTAACTTTGTCTTATGACACAGCTTGGAACAGAGATCCACAAGACGACCAGTTTGATTCTTTTTGACATCTCATTAACCATGACGTATCTCCTTTCAGGATTTGTATTTCTTCTTGATGAACATCTTTTATTTTTATCATCAAGATCAATATTATTCCAAGTTTCCGACACCATTTGATCGAAGCCCTGTAAACTAAACCAAGAGTGGTAAACCCGAAAAGGGGAAGGCCCATAATCAGTGTCACTTCCCTGAAGTAGATTGGTCTATGGATCGAAAGGTGTCGTTATCAAGACAAAATACCGAAAGATGAGGGAATAAAGAGAGTAAACCATCTGAAACAAAAAAACGATCTAATTTACTCATCTTCTTAGCCGTCTGAAGAGACCAAGTAAAAGAGTACCCTTCCAATTGGATTTTTACTTCACATTTTATACATAACAAAACACACACACTTTTGTTTTGCTCTCTCCCACAACCGGCCACCACCACACCACCGGCCACCGCTGCCGGAGACCGCAATGGTCGCCGGAAAACTTACATGCAATCCGATCAATTTTTATTTTCCGAATCCCCTCGTCATTTCTTACGTTTTCCACAAAAAATATTTCACATGCAATGGGAATTATTTCTAGTTTTGTATTTTGGTTGGTTCGAGTGCGGCCAAAGCAAGAAAAGGGAAAGAATCGAGTCTCGAGTTTGCTTAAATATGCGTTGTAGTATTCGTGTTACTATTGTTCGTTAGTTTCGCGTTTCGATCAATTATTAATATATGTGATGAAATCCGATGAACTTGCGGCGATTAGCTAGATTGTAATTTGGGATGATTGAATGACATGAATATCGTGTATAGGATATATTAGATATGTCGTGGGTGAATTTGTGGTCGAAAAATAGTTTTTGGCGTGTTTTGAAAGTATTAATTTCGTGCAGAAGGTTCAGCACGCTAATCGAGGTCTGAGATTTGCGAAAATCATATATTAGACTAGAAAATATTGTATGTGGGATGTTATGACGTCCGTTTCGATAGGTGGATCGTCCCGTAACTCTTCATAACGAAGAAGTTATGGCCGATCGAAGATTGGAAAAGTATAAATGTTTTTGACAGCATTTTTTGGTACTTTGCTTGCTGTCCCGAATTTCAACGGAGGATTCGGGCACTTTCGAGTCCGTTTCAGCCTTCCGGCGAAACACGAAAGTTGTCCGGAATGACGTTTTCTATAAAATCTCTTTTTGGTCAAAGTCACGAAAACGTGATATAGCAGGTCAAAACCGATGGTCAAAAAATCTCCTGAGTTTTTATTAAATATCATGTTCCAGCAGATTTTGGCAGGGGCATTATGGTCATTTTCTGTCGAGTTTCGGGTCTCGGCTAAAACTAAAATCAGTGTTTCTACATAGTCAACTATATTTATACATCTTGGCTATCATCCTTAATAGGCTGCAAAGATCTATTTAACAAGGGACTCACAGTAGTGGTACTATTCTTCATATTGGCATTTGAGCTACTTCCTGTAGAAATTTAGTAGCTCTTCATAAATTTTAGTACCTCTACTAAATAAATTAGTATTGGCACTAAATTCACCATTTTTCACCATTTTCTGTTCCATTGCCTTAATTTACCCGAATTCACAAAATAACTGAAATAAGTATCGAATTCATATAAAAGTGATATAAAGCGAGGCAATAAACGCGGGAATTTGATATGAAAAAGTATTAAATATTTGATGTTATCAAATATCCCCCCCTTAACTTCTACTTGCCCTCAAGTAGAACCTTTTAAATAATTCTCAAAAAGATATCTTCCTAGTTATCCAGGAAGATATGAATTTAAAAATAACTTATGCTAGAAAATTCTAAACCGAGCACCTCACGAAAGGAAAAATGAATCACACTCATACTCTCACTAATCTACGTGTTCCATTTTTATGGTGATCACTCAACTACTCAGTCATGACGAGTATTCTATCATAAGCTTGGTCAGGATACTAAGCTTCACAACTAGAGTCTAGATGCAACTGTTTAAAAAGACAAATGGGTTGACACAACACAAAGGCTTACGGGGTGAATCATCCTCTAAATACAATCTTTATCAAATTACACCAACAACGAAACAAAAACCACACATACACATACATAACCACAATGAGACATGTACGATTGGCTTCACGTAAAAAAAGATATCCCTTATTGAGGCAAAACCGATAGCGGTTAGGATGGAGCATGATATAGGGTAGGATAAATACCTGGGATGCACATTTAATTGTTGTTAAATAAAAATACAGAACAAATAGTTTCCTAAGTCTATAATCTCCCCGTCACTGGTCGCATTTCAAATCCCATTAAGGAAAAAATAGATACAAAAGTTAAGGGGTCATCATAATACACAGTTAATGCTAAATGAAATATAGTGAAATGCAATAACTCGGTCTTCATCAATCATGATTCATGTGATAACTTTTTATGAAAATTTGGGCCAAATGTAGCATATAAACTCATCAAATACTTCATTTCTATCACCATTTTATTTACCCCCACTTGAGTTGTACAATGCATTCACTGTACAAATTGACTTATAATAGAAAGGAGAGATAGAAATGTACGGGTTTATATGAACTACTCGTTAATAAAGACAGAATCATCGTTAGCTGGACAAGGCATAAATACTATCACTATACGACATATAAGCTGACTAATAAATACTTGCTTGCATGCTCTTTATTCTTTTTTTTCTTCTCTTTTTTTGATGCAAGACAAGGATATAATGAATCACATTACAGACACATATATACATAAGCATCCCCCCACTTGAGATCAACTATCTTCAAAACCCATCTTTTCTTCAAATTCCCTCTATCCTAACCCGCAACTTTTACCAGTGAAACCAAAATTAACCAGCAACTCCCTGATCATGGACTAAGAAACTACAGTGTGACAAAGGCCGAAAGGTGTAACGCTTAAACGACAAAAATGGGTATACACATTTGCGAGAAAGTAATGACTCAACAGTTTTAAATACAAATGGTTTTATCTTGCACTAAAGATGAGTGCAACAAGGGGTTTAATAGGGGGTTTGATTAATCAGTGTGAAAAGTCAATATACACAAACATAACATGGATGGGCTATTTCAGATTAATCCAAAAATTTCCTTTTATCACAGCTACACCGATTACACTAGGTGCAATGCTCATTATTGTGGTCTCAAAAAGATATACCAGGCCAAGTTCTAAAGTCTACTACAGCCACCGACATACTCATTTTTAAGGAATTTATGTATAAGGGGGAAAACAGAAAGACTTATCCTCACACAAGTGAATTATAAGGTAGGGTGTGCTCAGTATAGTCTTAACTAGTTAAGTAATGAAAAACATGTCAAAAATTTATTAATGAAATATTTTTCAAAATAAACTAGAAAAATAAAGGCAAGTATAATCAAATAAGTGTTTATTTCTAATCTCTTCTCTCCACTTGAGTCAGACATAAGCATATAAAATTTAAATAGGAAGGGTTAGAAATGGAACGGATTACTCCCCTAGATTTGCTCGGTGATATGAAAAGACAACATGCTCAAAGAAATGCTCCAAGTCTTCTTCCTTGAGCAACATCCACCATCACAAGCGACTTTTTCATCATCTGGTATAACATTCAACTAAGATGGTTCGGGATGCTTCCTTGCAGCTTGATTGGTATCCTAGCACCTCATCTTGTGCATTCCCTGTATAACTGCAAGAAAGGCTAATACCAAAAGCATAAACTTGGACAAAAATCATAATAGCACAAAATATACAAAACTATACAAATAAACCTAACTCGCTTTCATAGGAATCACGGTTGCATTTAGCATATGCAACAAGCCTTTTAAACTACTTGGTAGCCTAAGAGGACGAGTGAAGTCTCGTGAGGGTTTCTAGAGAACATACCCACAAAGTTCATTTACCTGTACACGGTTTAGAAATGTTTAAAAACTTGATTTTAAGATTTTCAGAAAGAGACGGTGTAACCTCAATGGTTACGCCGTAATTGAGTGGTAATTTTTTTTGAAGATTTTAGTTTAGGTGTTACAGTGTAACCATGGAAACGTTTACGCCATAATTGGCGTGGTTACGGCGTAACCTTAGGTGTTACGCCGTAACTGTTGCTACAACAACTACATTTACCACATAATTACAGGTCGAGCCGGTCTCGATTTAACCCTCCTTGTTGATGAACCTGCAAAAACAAGTGGAAAACATACAAACCAACTAAATACATAAAACAATTAAAAGGATAAGACTTTTGTTTATTTAAAGAGTCGTTAAGTTCGACTCTAGCCTCCATTATAGGCCACTTGGACATATCCACACATGTCCCATCTTAATGTCATCTACACACTAACAAACCTGTGCATTAAATGTGTAATTAAACTGAGCAAAAAGAGGAGCATACATTAATGGCAATTGCTTGACTCAGGAATAAAATTTTAAGGTTCAAGCAATGCCCAAACTATTTTTGGTGTTTCAGACCTAGTTCAGAGGTATGTCGCAACAAGCACTACCAAGTTACGCCATAACCAGGTCTGAAATGATTTTTTTATATTTTTTTAATTTTTCACACACGTTACGCCATAACCATATAACTAGTTATGCCGTAACAACAGTCAATCATGCAAACACTCAGAAAAGGAAGAAGAACAGAAGGTTCAAGCACACATACAAGCACAAACAAACACACACATATCAATCAAACAATCAAAAACAACAAATACTGTTCCCGGCAACGGCGCCAAAAACTTGATGCGTAATTTATTTTAAATAAAACCACGTTAGGTTTTACATTTATAAAACCCTAACTACCTTAACTATTCTTAAAAAACGCACTAAAAGAGAAGCAGTTTAACCCTATCAAGTATAGTGTAGTGACTGGTAAGTACGGGTGTCGACCCAAAGAACGGTTTATGTCTCTAATTGTCTAAATGATTTTATTAATCTACCTAAGAAAGCAGGAAAGAAATCATGTTTGAATAATTAATATAAAGCAATGTAATAAACGTGGGAATTTGATATGAAAAAGTATTAAATATTTACCTCGATGAGTCAATCACTAATACCTAACCCTTACCAACCTTATAACTTAACTACGATAAAATTAAAATGCATGGTCGTCTTTTGGTACTGTTTCCTCCTTGCCATACAACATTCTATGAATACGAAACCCGTCCTGCGATGGTCTAGTGTGCATTGATAATACCGAAAATGTTTAGCACATGGAGGATGGAGTACACACATGAGTCTATAAAATCACATTTTTATTTATAAGTTTTCATATTTTTTAGATCAATATTTCTTTTTTCTCCCCTTATCAAAAATTTTAAACCCTTTGATATTTTGGATATCAATTGATTCAAATATGTTAGAAAAACTGGGAGAAAAATGTGCCGATTATTCATAAGCCGAATAAGGAACATATTAATGCTCCCCTTCAATCTATGAGGGTATTTGTGAGTGTCAAGAAGTAAAAAAAATTTTTTGCGAAATGAATTTGAGTTTTAAAATTGAAAAACTCATGAAATAATTTATACATTGACACTTAACAAACCTAAAGATACACAACATATAATAATAATGTACAATATATATTATACAAAAAAAATATGAAATTGACCTAACAGTTCGGAACGTGAAATCATTTAAGTTCCTCGTGGATGAGCATGTAGACAACAACTTCTTAACCTTCCACCTAAGAAAAGCTTACCCAATACTCTTGAAAATTCTCCTAATCTTGAGAGCCGCTTCGGTCCTCTAATCTCACCTTTCGTTATGGAATTATAATTTGAGTTGATTAGACAATAAACATATTAAGAAGGAAGACTACAAGACCAATCTTGAATAAACATTAATGCTGACAATGAAGAGATTAGTCAAACGATATATTAAATGCTCAGAATGTTCTAAAGATAAAAGATCAACATTAATGCTGATTGAAGACTGGACACAAAATAGTATTTAATGAGATTGAATACTGGTCCAAATAGGATTATCAAGGATGGATTGAAGACTTGGTTAAATAAGTCAAATAGTATTATGATGATTGAAGACTGGTTTAAATAATATTGATCTTAATCTTGTCTTGTAAACCCTACTCCCTCCTATTATAGAAGAGGGTAGGTCTAGGTTAGAGGAATTCATCCATAGATCGACGTCTCCAATAGAAACTAAAACCGCATAGAAAGCGTGTGTAATAGTTAGTATTATTTTCTTTATAACTTGTTTAATAAGAAAACCTTATTAGTAACAGATTGTGTTCTTTATTATTCATCTGCTGATGCGTGTTTTACAATCATAATTATCATACAAACCCTAAGAATTCCTAATAAAAGAACTAAGGATTCAATTATAGGATTCCACAAAAATTGGTACAAATAGCCTTCGAAAAACATTAGCTTCCAGAAAAAAGAAAGAATCCCCCTTCCAGCTATCAGTTAGATCCAGATCCACACAGAAAGACACCACCCTCTAAGAAGATGCCTCTAAGTCCTAAATTCACATAAGAGACCTAACTCCCGCCAACAACCAAAAACAGAGTATAGTAAGCAATATAAACAGCGGCCATCGAGAAAAGCTTCTACAAACTATCGAATCTAAAACATAACCAACTCTAAAATCTAATCAGTTATTAAAATTACAAACGGTATAAATAGACCCAAAAAAAAACAAATTTAAAATACCAAAAATCAACATCCTACAAGAAAATTTACTATTTATAAAAACAAAAAAACAAAAAAATATTAAAATAACAAAATAACAAAAACTTAGAAACATTAATAATAAAACAAAATAAAATATCTGTAAATAAAAAAGTTACAAATACACCACAAACACACCCCCAACACAACACCCCAGCTACTTGCTCATACACAAATATAAATTTATAGTGACAAACAGACAAAACCGGCAATTTAAACAATGGGATCTCAAAAACAAGAAAATAAATGAATAGAAATGTGAAAAGGTCGATTTGTTGCAAATCCGTATTTTTAGGCCAAAAATGATTTGTGTTATGGTGCAATAAATATCTAAAAAATATCAAGCACTTCCCCTAAACACCCCGCCACCCAACCCCCATTAATTACCCTTCTCCCAACCTCAAACCCCCTCAAAACCTCGCACATATACCCACAACCAACCAAACTCTTCGACAACCAACCAAATGCCCAACCCCCCACTAAAACCAACACACCCCCACCCTAAGAACAAACCATCGCATATAACTCTTCACCAACAAAAAACAAAAAAAATCCTTCAACCATCACCACATAAGTTCAACAAACAAAAAACACCATTAATCAACCCGCCCCCCACCCCCCCACACCCCAACACATTGGGCCGTTAACACATACAACACTCGCCCCGACCCCTCCTACCTAAACCCCAACCCCCCCCCCATCCCCCCCTCCTCTCACCCTGTTGTATCCAGCACCCACCCCCACATAAAAGCCGTGTTGTAGAGCCGATCTCTACCCACATACCCTCGACCATTTGTTAAGTACCCCCCCCCCCACACACCCCCCAAACACACCTGCCCCTCCTCCCCCCGGACCCCGCCCCTCTACCCCACCCCACCCCCCCCCCCCCCCATTACCTCCCCACCCCCCCCACAAACCCAATTGCAAAACATCCCAAGCAACCAGACCCCAACCAGGTAACCAAACCATAACTAATTCCAACCCCCCCCACCCCCGATACTCACTACCCCCCACCCCACACCATACCCATCCAACCCCCCCCCGGCCCCCCCCCCCCTAACCCCCCCCCCACCCCCCCACCCCCACCAAATCACCCTCTACACCCACATCCAACAAAAACCCCGCACCGACACACCTCGTATACCCTACTCATTGACAACTACACACCTGACAACCATATAATTCTCCCACCTCGACCTACCAATCCACCCAAATCTCACACTCCCCAGCCCTCCCCACCCTTCAAATCCCCCTCCACCCCCTCCCCCCCCCCCCACCCTCACCGCCCTCCGGAGACAAGACTTCACCACAACAAAACAGCCACGTAAGCCTCCCCCCTTTCCCACCCCACACAAACCCCTCTATTGTTCACCCCGCCCCCCCCGCGGCCACCACCCCAACCCCAACCACACACAAAACTAAATCCCACCACCACTTATATCTGTGACAACTTGATTTGGCCACCCACCACCACCATCACCCCCCCCACAGTCCAAAACCAACCTTAGACCTCCACTCCACAGAACCATATTCCATAACCAAACCAACTACACGAGAACATTCCAACCCCCACTCCCCACCCGTCCAACCACGCCCCCCACCCACACTTCAAACAAGGCGACTCTCAAGATACCTAGCCAGTCCCATTTCCACCACTTCCCCCCCCCCTGCCCTCACACCCCCATAACTATATAACACCCCCCCCCACACCCCCACCCCCCACCCTACCTACCACTCAGCGCCCCTCACCCCCCACCCCTCCTAACATTATCCAAACCCTCAGATTAAAGCTAAATAGGCCTTTATCAGAACGACCAAAAAACTGATCAAAACGCCAATGATTTATTAAATAATCATGACACTCTCAGAGAGAGCTGCAAGAAAAACAATAACTCACACGTATGAAGAACAAAACACAAATGCCTTTACAAATGAAACTTACACCATCAAAACAATTCCCTTCAATACATTTCCCCCCAAGCTAAGGCCAACACTAATCTCTATGTGTGTCGCGATAGGACCGAACAGGACTCAACGATGGAAGGCCATTCATAGCTAGTAGTAGAGTGATCGTCCCTATCTGAGGAGAGATGTAGGGTAGGAGCTTCATAATGTTATATATAGAATGAAAGGATAGTATCTAGCAGAGATTAGCATTGTTACACACATCAACTACGTGTTGACCCGCAATCGTTCTACGAAAATGATGATCTATATCTTATTTAGGTCTTGCGAGAGCTACGACCCTAAATTCTTAAAGTAAAACGTTCCCCGATCATTTAACACTTACTGTACCCCGTAGGGCGGCTATTTGTTCTCTAAACGTCTCTAATTAGCCGGTACAAACTTTGCCCAGCGGATACTACTAACATTATATAACACATGACGTCCGGCCCGACTACAACTTTGGAGAAGTCCAATACACAGTCCAGACGCTCTCATGAACCACAATATGCAACGTAACACAAGAATGCTTATCACCAAACCATCAGTGAAAACTCTTGCTCAGAGACTACAACCCAAACATCCTTAAAGCTTAAACCAAGGCATTATCTTCTAGCTAATTGAGGATTCTACACCAACCATCTGACACCATCAACACTCGAACATCACTATTTAGGTTAATAGGACAACTGTTCCAAATCCAACCCCACAAAACCAGTCACACACCACATACTAACCAATTACTAGACATAAAACTAAAAAAAAATAAATTAATCTTTTGGATTGGACTACGATAAATCTCATGTCATATATCAAAAAGGCATTCACAACTACAGCCAGAGCATTCTTACAATTTATTAATCTAAAGAATGAATATACCTTTGTAGCAAATCTCATAGACACTTGATAAGATGAAGCAAAAAAGAAACCAACCTACAAGACACACACAATGGGATTCACGGTTAGCATACATGCTTGCTATGTGAATTGTGGTTGATCTTTAAGGTTACATGTAAGGTAGAGCATAAAGTGTTTCAGAAAAGGTGAGGTTTCTTTAAAGCGATGTGAACTAGTTTATTGGCATTTGACATTAAACAGTGGATATCTTCTAAAAACCTCTTTCATCTACATGACTAAAACCCATTAATTAAAAAATTGACCCTCTCTTAAATAACTAATGGTAAGCTCAAGGATTTTTCAACCACAAATGAAACAACCAAGAACTTGTTAATCGGCGTCAAACATACAAATGCCCTATGGATAGTAGATCACTACAAATTGTTCAATTTGTGTGGACATTACAAGAGCACCTGTAAATAGATGTTTCCTTCTCATAAGCACATCTCCAATAAAGTGGTTGCACTGTTAATGATCGCAATAATGACTTCGGCGCTCCATCAAAAACGGAATAGAGAATAAATGCGGTACAGGAATTACGTAAAATCTACTAAAGCAAAATGGAGGCTTTCATTATCAATTGAAGATCTTTGTTGCTCATGAACCAAATTAAGAAACACCAATAGTGCACTAAAACACTATATAATTGATTTATGAAATACCAGATAACAAACTGAGTATTTGTCCTACAAAAAATCAAAAGAGCAAACTAACTATGGACAGCAAAGCCACATATTCTGCTTCTGTTGTAGACAAAGTGGCACTCACAATGTTTGCTTTTTGCATTGGGTGCCGAATTTATGAGAATCCCAGATTATTCTTCACAGACACAAGAAATGTGACGAACCCGGTTCCTGTTGTGTGATTAATCCTGTCTAGATTTTGCAAACCAGCATAATCACTTAACTGAGTAGGATTCCGAAGTCAAATAGAAGACATCACTAGGATACCAAAGAAAGGCCCCGTTTGGGTTTTACCCTTTAGGTTCCTAAAAATTCTTTTCTCAATTCAACAATCACTTAAAGTGAGAGGTAATACATTGTAGTTAATCTTAGAAAAACCTTAGCAAACAAGAGTACAGATCTCAAATGAGAAAAAACAATGACCAAACATAAAGTCCGGTCGCTCTAAAAAGCATTCAAATATTAACATACATTAAGGAGCCAAATCATTCGTAATCAATATAAAGAGAATGGACATCAACATCTCACATCTCACCATGGCTTCCCCCTTTATTCTCTTTTAAACACCATCAATTTTCTTATTTTTAGACAAAAATGAGACTAAATACCACGAAAGTCAATCACTATACGAATCAGTAAACATAAGAGACCAAGCTCATCAACCTAACCTTGCAACACGGTCAAAATAACTCTCATTTATAGAATTTTCATACAGCTCAACAAACAACAAAAAATAACTACTGTATTAATTTTCAACATACCGACAACAAAATCAAAATATCTTTAAAAAATAAAAAATAACCAATACTAGAGAGTTATTTCTGACTATGGGAGTGCGATGCGAGAAGGGGGAGTAGAGTACGTGGTGAGAGTAGGGCGGAGGAGGCGGGGGGAGTGGAGGGGGGGGTAATAGTAAACTAATAATGGAAAACAGATAAAAATTAAGAGTCTAAAAAAAAAAAAAAAAAAAAACAAAAAATACTAAACAACTAAAATCTCAATAACGCGCTAACAACTCAAAAAAATTTATCTATAAAAAAAAATACTATAAAACAATCATCATAAAGCAAATGCACAACAAAAAAAATCTCATTCACTATACTCTAAAAAAACACCAGAAAAAGAACCTCTCATTCTCTAGTTAAACCCAAAGATGATATCTAATTTCAATAACACACAAATAGAAAAAATTTACAAATAATTGTAAACTAAAACATGCAAATATCAAGTTTGTCTATTTCTTTCTACTTTCCCACTCTCACAGCTGAAGATGTATGTTACCTGCGTTACTATTGATACCCTCATTAAAAGCTGTAGTCCATCTCTTTAAAACAAGAAGAGACGTGATAAATACATACCAACCTGGAGCTTGAGTGGTTAGATCCAATACAAAGCTTAAAAACAAAACCACTTTTGCGAAAGACACTTACCAAAGGAATAAACTATTATAGGATGTCATAGGAAACAACTGGAGCGGTTGAGATCACATTCAATAATTACCTCATCCTAATCTCATTTAACAATTGCGCTTTCGCCAAGATTATAAAGTAAAGAGATGAAAAAGGTTATCAGTATCTTTTTCCTAATCCACAAAAAAAAAAAATTTATGTCCATTTTGGATTCACTAGACTAAAATTTTAAACACACTTAACTAATTATGAGGCTAAACTAGCTTAAAAAAAACAAAGATCCTTGATGCGGCATTTATTTCTCAAGTCTAGTTCCACACTGGAAAAGACAATACATACCGATAATTAACTACTAAAACTTATTACCTTATTCACATAAGTCCTATTCCAAACTACCGTAATCCCTCTATTAGCCACCTAAATACCCGTATCACCCCTCAACGCCACGACCAAATACCATCAACACCAATCTAGCTTTATATCTCACAACAACACCCGTATTCTCTTTCAACCTTCTTGTATTTCGTTACAACCAAAAAAAAAAACACCAAAATAGCAACCACCACAAACTTATCAATACGATAACCGATAAGCCCATCCTCCCATAATGCCAATCTCCTACTAAGGATCCAAACCTTTTGAATCTCAAAACCCTGCAACAACCTTCTGATTTGCATAGGCATCACCACCCAGCTGATTCGCATCATCAACAATCATTCACAACGAAGCCATTCTCTGCAAAAATCTTCCTGGGATTTTTTTCTCATGTTGAACGATATAAACAACAACCAAGCAAGATAAAGAAACACACGTGATAATAAACAGTCCTATATTATTGTGTTCTTCTCCTATTGCATTATGCAACATAACTAACTAAAAAACACACGCCAATGAAGCTTCAAACACAACTAAACTTTTTATTAAAAACATTCGCATTCATGTTTGAACTACACTCATACTCTCTAAAGCCACGCAATCGGTTGATCTCCTATCAGCCACATAAAGTGCTTGAACAAGGACTGACAAGAAAAAACACGAGTATTTCACTTGGATGTTGGAAATCGGACTAAACATCCACACCAATAACATGATTTCCAAAATTATTATTGTGAAATCATCCAACTAGCATAACCCTCATCATCATAAGATGAATGTAGAAAGATACCATCAAGTAGCATCTTCACATGAAATAGTCCTCAACGTTAGGGAGGTATTTCTAAATTTCTGAAGAACTACAAATCTTCATTTGTGAAATTGTTATGTCAGGAAATAGATAGTCACCCCCAACATGTTCGCCAGCACATAGGCAACAAAATTAACACGGTGCGTACTAAACAAACAGGTATATACAAGAAATAAAGTTACGTACCCAATAAAGCTAAGTCTTTAGCCTGATGTGCTAACCAGAATCAACACAAATAAAATCCGTAAGCAACAGCCACTATCATCCATACACACCCCTACCTACCGCTAGACTTAGTACAGCTTCTACTTCTCACTCCTATGCCATATTACACTTACTGCGCGTTCCCATTATCTTTCTTCATCTTCCTCTGCGCCCACCAACTCCCTTTCTTGCAGAGGTCTTCACTTTCTCGTCCAAAATTAGCTTCCCTTTTTTCCCTCCCTTTCCTCATCCTCGTGCCTCCATTGAAAGTCTTAGCCCCAAGATCCATCCCCCCGCCAAAGATTTGTTCCCCTTCACCTCTCCTTGAACCTCACCCTTCCCTCTCCCACGTCATATAATTTTTATCTGATATTTTGAATAAGAACCCGTGTCCTTATGAACAGACATTACCAAATGCCCGTAAATGCGAAGACATCAAAAACAGTCCCTTGCCACTGCGAATCTTCACTTCCTTCCTTTCGCGTCACTAATCCCCATGAACCAGAATACAAATTTTGGTCTGTTTTGTTGCAACAACCTAGCCTAAACAACCATGCCAATTATCCTCGGGTTAGATTTCTTGTTGACCCCTCCGCGCACCACTGCATGAATGGTTAGCTTGATTCTTCTGTTCCTGCGCACAAATTCCTCCCTGAACTAACACAAGTAAAGATAGTCTTCATAAATCAGATCAAATCCACAATTCTCAAGGTCAAAAAGAGCCAATTTGGACCTTTCTTTTCCCCTCCTCCGTTTCCCCACTGCAACATTTGGGTTTGTCTCTTAAGAAGGTTTATGGTCAGGTTTTCCTCAATCTCTTTATTTGGTTTACTTAAATTGTATACTCAGAAACACTTCCATTGCTTTGTCAGAGAATAAACCACACCAAAAAATCCCACAAAACACACAGACTTTAATCCAAAAACACGCCTTGCCTAAATATGTACTATGTTGTACAGCAAGATTGTTTCACAATGGAAAAGTAAGCCCCCGGAAAGAAAATGTCCTTTATATACAACCTATAATTGGTGTTTTTAATAATAAAAAAATTACCAAGTTACAAGTTGCATAACAGGAGTGTTCCTTAAATAATGAGTCTTGGTCACATAATACCTTGTTTAGAAATAGCAATGCAGTACAAACTACAGAGTCAACAATACCAAAAGTCTAATCACAAAATTCATAGATTACATACAAAACAAACAGCCCAAAAAACAGTGTTAGGTAAAAAATTAATCTTGCAAGCATCGGATTCTTGTTGCCTCAATAAGGAGATTCCTGTCTTCTACTACAAATCAGCAACGTCAAAAAACTCCCTTTTTGGTTGTGAGAATTTCATGGCATTGCTAGATTATTCCCTACTTTGATTCCTTATAAAAAACAACCAACACATAAATTCCAAAAAACAACCTCCTTGGATTTTAAATTCTGTTCATTATCACACCTAAAAATTATTAAACTTTTTAATACAAAATTGGTTTCTATTTGTCTTATAAAGTCCACTTACAAAGGAAATTGCACTTGTTTCATCCTTTAAGTTCAAAGAAAAAAAAGTCCAACTACATCTGCTAAACAAATCATAAAAAGTGGATAAAAACCAAACAAAAAAGGGTCATATGGTTATATGGCTCCTTACAGATGTAGGTCCAAAACAAAGTCCATAAAAAAATGAAGAAGATTTAGGTTTGACTAAATAGAGCTAACTAACTGGGCTTACACAAAAGTTTTGTGTTGCTTATCCTTTCTAAGAACAAAGCAAACAGAACAAGTGATGAGTCCAAAAATTTTGAAAAAGCTTTGATAGGCAAAAACCAAAACCTCTGACAACAATGTTTTCCCTTTACAAGTCTATTTAAGATTTATTATGAAATTTAACCCTGACCCAACCGCTGTCCTAAGCCAATCAAGACTATAAGACTCAATCATACCCAATAAACAAGATTCTTCAAGCTCCATTGTGCCATTAAACAACAGCACAAAAAACCTCCTAAAGGAACAATGTTCTCTAAATAGAAACTAACTTTACGAATACTTATTTTGTCTAAGGACTAATAAGAACAAACAGAAACTCAATATTTTGACTTTCATCATCAGTAGACAAAAACTAAACTATTAAGACAGAGGAGACAAAGAAAAACAAAATACAATTCAGTGTCCCAGTACATTCCAGAACCCCCCTCAGTGAACTTTTAGTCATCACAAAATGGGACACACATAAAAGATATAGAAAGGCTGAATTTCTTTTCTTTCACAAAGCTTAACACTCCTCAAAAATCAGACTTAATACCCAGTTTTTCACATTTTCCCCTTTACCCTAACAAACCTAGATAAATATATTATCCTTAACTCTAACAACCTACTCCAAATTGTACAACAGGTCACACCATAACCCAAGTCTTGAAAGTCGAGCAAAAGGAGAAGAGCCTGATCCCTGATCATGTGATCCGCCCCCTGGGAGAACAACCACTATCACATATAATTTCCTTATAATGCCTTCTGCAATATCTACAAGTGTGAAAAATCTTCAGTTCCTGACACATTGAAAGAAAGAGAATTAGTTCCACTCTCCTTAGGGTACCCAAAGACAGCCTGTTTTAGGCTTGAGTATCCCTACCTGCTAGTGGATCTCATTAAAGATCTGACCATAAATTTAATAAGCGCTAGATCCACCAATGTAATTTTTGGCAGCAGAAACATCATTGTAGCTACTCTAAGGTCCTTCCAACCACCCATTTCACACAACAAGCCCGGAGTACACTTGAACAACACTTGACCCATCTCATTTCCCCAACAAGTACTAATTCATTTGACCTTAGCATTCTACTCAACTCACATTACTCTGGAATTGAAAGCCATCTTTTTTTTACTACGTTGTTCTTTTAAAAAGTCTTGATGAACGGAGAAGTAGTCTTTATATCCAAAAACCATAACTGCTAACGTAACCCCACCTCCTAAACATCGACACTTCATGGCCGGCTAACAATATTATACTTTTAGAAGCACAGTGCTTGTTAGTACTGTCTGTCTGTTACCACTAGTCTAGCAGTGCTAAAATTGTTAGTACCTGCTAGCCTTAGCAGCATAACTGGATTTGTCCAGTTGCTATGTTTATAGTACTGCCAAGGAGAACAAACAGAATTTTGTTTATCTTACCACCCACTTTGAGCATTGTACCATGTTTGTTTTTTCCCATTCCCCCCCCACTCAAAATCTTGCTTTTGGTTCATTTTCCCTTGACATCATTTTCCCCTTCCACAGTCATATTTTGTTTAGTGAATCTCACCACTTGTTTAAGGACCAATTTTACATGAATAATTACAATCTCTTATTATAAAAGAACACCAAAACTACCCACAGCACAACATCCATCTTGAGTAATTCCTTCCATGTCCCAACTCATTGGGTATTAACCTAATGATTTTGTACTAATTTTGGCTAACCGATTTAAACATTTTCCCTATACGAGTTTATTTAATTTCTTATATTTTTAGCAAAACAAGGAGTATATCAAGATCTTTCTTACTTATTACCAGACACAAACTCCAATCATCACTATCTGATTCCATACTCCCTTAATGATAGAGCATCAGAGCCAAAACCTCGGAATAAACTATCTATAAGTGATTCATTGACATACTGGTACAATACACTAATCAGAAGATTTCTAGTACTAAAAGATTAGAGTCACAAGGCAACCATTTCTAGGTTGAGAGTCTTTGCTGACCATAAATGTTATATGGTGAGTCATCTATTTCAACATCAGGTCCAGAGGAGCCCAAAAAATTCCCTTACCATGGGTGGAGAACTTGCTTGCATTTCACAAGTTTTAGCACGCCTTTTATGCAAAGGTTGAAGATTTTCATAATCACAAGCATTGCACCTAAAGACACAATTGAAAAACTCTTAGCATTTTGCCAATAACTCAATTCCGCCACTATCTCTTAAATCACACCAATAACCCAAAGCTCAAATTTATATCTACTGGCACTCATAGTATAATTTAAATTATGTAAAAACCAAGATTTTTTTTAAGAATGATTCCATTTGGTCCCCCTAAGACTTCTAAACAAACTTTTTTTTTTTGAGCAATAGCCAACGAATGTCTTATGGTAAAGTTAGAACATCTGTATTTATATCATCTAAATCTATTGTTCATAAATATGATGCTGTTTGTTCATGAATACCAAAGTTGAAGTTGATGATGGACTTGATGGGCAACTAATTGTGCTTCTACTTTCTTAAGACCTTGAGTATAAGCCTTTATTTCTACGCTAGCATCACTAAGTTCCTCTCTCTGAACATCATATAGTCTTTTAAGGTTAGCATAAGACTCTTTACACTCATGTGAACAGGAAGTTACCTGTGTGTTTGATCCTGAGCTGTTATTAGCCATGAAAGCATAGTTATCATCATCTTCTGAATGAGTTGTCCAGTCAACACTTTCTCCATCAACTGTCACTAATGCTTTAGATTCTTCTTTCTTTCCAGTTCTGCTTTCATCTCTATTTCCAGTTCTGCTCCCTTCTCTATTTCCAGTATTCCAACCATCCCTCCTCCTATTATCTTCTTTTGATCTACACTCTCTTGCAAAGTGCCCTGTTTTGTGGCAGTTGTAGCATTCCACTTTGGTTTTATCAAAACCAACAGGTTCTTTTGCATCAAACTGTAGCTTTCTACCAGTCTTCTTTTGGAACTTCTTTATTCTCATGGAGATCATTGCCACTTGCCATTTCAAGTCCATTTCTTCAAGGTCATATTCATCAACTTGGTCCAAGTCCTCATGATCCAGTTGAGGACAACTAGATTGACTTGCAAGCAAGGAATATGATGATGTTGATGTTTGTTCATGCTTTGAACAATGACCAGAAGTGTTGGAAACACCATAAGCAGTACTAACTTCATTAGTACTGTTGGTGTTTTCAGAAACAAATGCTATATTTTGCAAGTTGGAAGATGATGCATTAGAGCCTTTTACATCATTTTCAAAGACTCTCAGATTGTTGTACAAGTCATCAAAACTGAGACTGTCCATTCCTGGTTTGTTCCTCATAATTAAGGAAACTTGTAACCAAGCAGAAGGTAGAGATCTTAGAAATTTTTGATTTGCATCTTCAGTAGATACACCTGCTCCATGAATCTCTAGCTGACTGAGAAGACTTTGGAATCTCTCATAGCCTTTGTGAATCCCATCTGAGTTGGATACAGTGAATCCTTCAAACTGTTGCTTCAAGATATACTTCTGCATTTTTTTGGATTCATCATTTCCACCAAATCTGGATTTTATGGCAATCCACATATCTTTTGCATCAGTCATTTTGTGGAATTTAGCTAGATGATCTTCTGGTATGGCCATTAGCAAGGTGGTCCTAGCTTTTCTTTCTCTTTCTCTGGCCACTATTTCTTCTCTGTTTTTAGGAGGCAAAAATTTTAGTTTTCTTGATGTATCAGTTGTGTCTGACCACAGACCATTCCCATTTTGGATAACCTCCCAAATTGGATAGTCTGTATGAGCCAAAATGTCCATCTTCATATCCCCTATATCATATTGTCCCTTTATGAGAAAGTCCAGCTTGATGTTGAGACTGTATAAGGAGTTTGTTGTGTTGGTGTTTGTTATTGTGTTGCTGGTGGAGGTGGTGGTGGTGATTCTCATCCTCTTGTGTTTCAACAGTTTAGTTTGTTGGTTGGAGATGAATAAATATTTTTAACTGTTCTTCTTGTTTAGAGTTTCTCAAAGCTCTGATAACCATTGATGGTCTCTGATAAACTGAATGGATCTTGCAAGCCTATAAAGGATGATAGCCAAGATGTATAAATACAAACGACTATGTAGAAACAATGACTAAATACTATGTGTTAATGCGGAATCTTAACACAGGTACTAAGAAGAACAATGAACAACTGAATAACAACTTTATTAAAGTGTTCTTAAGGAATAAACATATGCTAACTATTGATATTGTATATGAATTTGCGAAGCTTGTGTAATTCCGTCTGTAATTCTCTATAACGTCCTCTATTCTAACTATGCCAAAAGGTGATCCTTTTATATCTAAGGATTTCCCTAATAGTCTTTACATAACTTTTTCTAAAATACTCATAAATAACTTTTAAAAAAATTCTCAACGGTACTAACTAACTTTCTATAACGGTCATCTAACTACCTAATAGTACTTAATACTTTTGAATGTCGGTACAAAGTATAACTGTCCAGTACTAACTATTTGGTTCTGTCGTACCTTAAGTTAAGAAAACATTTAATTCCTAACAAAAATGGTTTCACCTTCACAGATACAACATTCCATCACAAAAGGAGTTGGATCTCTTTTTGGTCCTTTGTACGATGAATTTTTCATATGGTATCTCTCGTGTCGAATAAGTCTTCTTTCCCACCGACAATTGTAATTCACGAAGACACAAACTATAACATTCAACGAATATTCACCCTAACATCAGAACCATCAACTCCTACAAATGTTCATGCTGAGGAAAACAACGATTAAATCAAGGCAGAATTTACCAATCCTTTAATGTAACACCGGTATACAGAAAATGCTGAGTCTTCCTCAATGCAATAATTGGTCATTCCAAATGAGCAAACCTTTAATTCAAACACAATGATATCCGAGATAATCGATGGACAAAAGATCACCCGTTAACTCAAGTTTGTAGAAATCCATCCAAGCCAGTGCAAACAAGAACACAACATGCAAACAGAACCTGAAAAGTAGTATGTTCCGTCAACCACACGTGAGTATTGTTGTGAAATCCAAAAAACATTAAGGAGGCAATGGCGATTCTGCATGATAGAAGCAATGCAGGAAGCACTTCATAATCAGTTGACAACTACAAGTCCTGGGAACATTCGTGACAAACCTTTTTGGCAAGAACGTAACCAAGACTAAAGTGGTTATGGGAAAAACCAAAAAAGATGCAGACCAACTAATAATTCGCAACAAAGCACGAACCTTGTAGCAAAAGGGTTTATGCTCAGGAAGAGGGTCTTGTGATTTTGTAGATCATTTGCTCCAGTTCTTGCTGGAGGCCTTTTAGGATTTATGTCGCATATTGCAAGCACGCAATTCTTTTCCAATTTAACAGATGGAGGTGAAAACGGCATTTCATATGGTCCGAATTAAGGAGGAGGTTAAGATGCACAACTAACTATTCGTTGACCTTGTCATAACCTAGACAAAGTTTAGCCGTTCTAAGGAAAGCTCTATAAAAGGATTGAAACAACTTCCGAGAGCCTGGTATGATGACCTCTTCAAAATTCATATTTCCAAAGTGTTTACTAAAGGTATCATTGACCCGACTCTATTCACGATAAAATACGGAGACATTCTACTTGTGCAAATTTACAGTTGATGACATATTTTTGGTTTCCACAAACCCTAAATTTTAATGACGTTTTTGAAAAATTAATAGCACGGTAGATTTGCGATGTCCTTAATGGGGGAAATGAAATTCTTTTTAGGACTTTCTCATATCCACCAATCTCCACACGTATTTTTTATCATCTAGGCCAAATAAACTTAGAGATTCTAAAAAAACATGGTAGGAAAAAGGACAAAGCATATGGTACACCAAGGGATACAAACCTAAATTAGATGAGACTTGATTGAACCCGTAACCACAACTGACGACCTAGCAAAATCAGGTCCACATCATTTATCTGACCATCTAAGTAGACCAGACATAGTGCAAGTTTGTATGTATTTGTGCAAGTATATCAAGAAGACCGACTGAAAAACACCCTCAAAAGGTTTATAAGGATATTTTGATACTTAATAGGTACCATTCACATGGACTCTGTTATCCAAAGGCGTCTGGCTTTTGAACTAACAGCTTTTTCAGATGCCGATCATGCCGGTTGCGTTGATACTCGCAAATGCACTTTTGGAGAAACACAGTTCCTAGGTGATAAGCTAGTCAGCTGGATGTCAAAGAAGCAGGACTGTACTGCAATGTCATCCGCGGAGGTTGAATACGATGCGTTATCTGCAAGTTGTGCTCAAGTAAAGTGGCTGTCGGACACAACTTTCAGATTAGTGCTTCACTACAACAAAATACCGTTGTTATTGGCTACTACTATCTCAGTCCAACCATAAGCAATATCATGCAACCCCGTGCAGCACTCCCGTACCAAGCACATCCATACTCGGTATCATTTCATCAAAGAACAGGTTGAAAACGGTATAATTGAATTGTACTTTGTCAGAACTGAATACCAATATAGCTTATATGTTTACTAAAGGCTTACCCAAGATAGGTTTCATCCAGTAACTTGTCAGGTCGAATGTATGAAGATGTTTGACTCCAGCAGAACCTGAGGTTCTGACAAAAGAATTCTGCTTGAGTACCATCATCAAATACATCCAGACATGTACATATTTTTGAAAAAAAAAAATACAAAAATATAAAATTTCAAAAAAAAAATTACAAAAATATAAAATTTCAAAAAGAAAATACAAAATCAAAAAATCAGAAAATGTTTCAAAAAATATTCTTCTCGACATGTCTCTTGGAATCGATAACATTTACGTACCTAGAAATGTTGATTAATATCGACACGGGCGTGTAAATGAAGTTCGAACAGGAGTTTCAAATGCTTTCAAAACATGTCATTTCTAATTTTTCTTACATGCTTATTGCAAATATCAGTACATAACCGAAACTTCAAATAAGGAAAGTCTACTATAAAGAAACCTTGTCCTAACACGAAAAATTCAACTTTTCTCGGTCTTTAGCTGTTCTTGAAAATACATTCAAAGTTTTGAGCTCAAGAAACAGGATAGTGTAACACATTAAGAGCACTACCCTAGAGTTGGAAGAGAATCTTCTAACATTATGTTTTTCAAAAGTTGAAAACATAATTTTTCAAGATTTTTCACTAAACGATTCATAATTTTTTCAAAATAACCTTTTTAAACACTCCATATTTCAAGGGGGAGTTTTTTCGAAAAAACAACATTTAATGCGTTTTTTTGTATTACATCATATCACGACCATACTTATGTATTCAAAGCATTCCCAAAAAGTCTCTTAAAAACAACAAAATAATAATGAACAATTCAATAGAATGATAGTTATAAGAATACTAAGTGTTCAACCTCATTTTATATCCGATTTGACAACTTGGTATCATTTTTATTGGTGCAAACATATGTAAAATTGAGTGGAGCAGATAAACAATTCCAAATAATTCTGCTAAGCTTCAACCATTTTCCCCATGACCTTTTTCAGAAGACAAATTTTTAATCACGACATTATTTTCAAAAACTAAGTGACTTAGAATTTAAAATAAGGGAAAATGTAATGTAAAATGTGATCTAAATGCTCAAAGTGCTATTCGTAAAAGGTTTTTTATGGTTTCGATCTATACCCAACACATCTTTAATTTCACATATGATTCTGAAGTCATAAGTGGTTAGTGTTAGGAATCATCCTATGATCCAACCAGAACCGGAGGGATCTACCCAAGGACACTCCATAGTTAGAAATAGCAGTCCTTAGGTATGATTGGAGATGAATATGTATAAGGGAAGAATGCCGACTAAGATTGAGCTAACACTAGAACAATCACAACAAGGTGTTAGTAATGACGTCTTGGTAAGCATTGAAGGGGTTGAAGAATTAAAAAGAAATGTATGGATAAAGGGTCTAAAGAAAGTAGCCCTCCACACAACTTAAGGCAGAAACCGGGTCAATACATATCTGTTCCCGAATCACAATGTTGTATGCTGACATGAAACGACATCATGGACCCGTGGATGCAATGCACCAACCCTTTCCCCCCCCAGCCAACTCGGGTTACTCTCAAAATAAACTTGTCTCATTTTGTAACACGGAATACACACGACTACTATTGACTTTCTCACTACCGATTTAGTTATATATTGAATAGGTGTATCTGCTCCAGCCTCCGATTACTAAAAACCAAAATGCACTAATCGAGTCTAGAGCCAAGAGATCATCAAATAAATCTCATTAGGACACATTCCATGACAAACACTTGTTGAACATCATTAAGTTCACAAGCTGTTAACAAGAGTCCTACGCATTATCCTTGTGATTCTGCCAGAACATTCAGAGTGATACTCTTTAGTATTCACAATGACGAATGGAAATCCTTCCAGTGTCATCATCAAACAGCACTGCGGTAGGTGACTTGCGAGATTCTATATGAATCAAGCTTGTGTCAACTGGATATCGATAAAGGTCCAGTAAATGAATTGACGACATAATCAGAAAGATAGTAACTATCTGATTCACTCTTACCGTGTTGTCTGCTTTGAGACGTTCCGGTAATGAGAACTAGCAAGCATGGCAAATCTAATACATCTGTGTTAGAAGACCCTACGCTTTGAGCTGGAAACCCTGTCAAGGAGATTCTTTGAATCTACCTGATCACAGGTACAGTATTTATACTGTAAAACGGTCCTACGGAACCGGAGGTTAATCTAACCAAATCCGGACGAATGACAAAGCCATATTCGTCCACCCGCTTTATTGCTAACTGTTTTATTTCAGGATACATAAAGATGGAGATGGTGATGCCTCATTCCAGCTGAAGTCGGATTCATTACCACATGCTCATGCTCAAACTACAAAGACATTCTATAAGCATCAAGATTCAAGAATCATGAAAGCTCAAGAATTAAAGACAAAGTCTTCCGCACAAACTCTGATATACAAGATCTTCCTTCAAAGATATCAAGTCTATCAAGGGAGATTGTTAGCAAGCTTTCAAGATGATGCATAGAATGAGCATGTTGGTCAAGACACAAGATCGCAAGGCAGCAAAGACGATCAAGACAAAAGGATAAAGATTTAAAGATCTCGGACAGAAAAGACAAAGTCTAAAGACAATGACAAAGGCTCAAGATCAAAGATCACAAAGCATGAAGGAACAAGCCTACAACGTAAACAGAGACAAAGATCACAAGAGCTCAACGACAAAAGCAATCTCATTGATCTCACGAAGGAGTGTCACAATGAACTCACTTCGGGGGAGATTGTTAGCCTCAAAATATTGAGTCGAACAATGGAAGTTCGTTCATAATTATATTAGGTCTCGGTCACTAAATTAATATACGTTGTAATAGGCTAGACGGGTAAACGGGCTCTTATTTGTAATCTAATCGGTCACGTGTATCGGGCGAAAGCCCAAGTAAAACCGAGCCCGGCCCGTAGAATTACTAAAGGCATGCAAGCCTATAAATACACCTCACCAAGGAAGGTGAGGTGGTTGGTTCATTTGTAACATTTCAAGTTAATCATCCAATTCCATTTTTCTCTCTAACTTTCTCTCTCTAGATTCTCTCTCTACATTTTTCCTAATTTTCTTGTTAATCTTATTGAAGTGAAGTGAAAAAGGGTTACCGACACAAACGACACATTTAGAGGTTGTTCTCTTGTATCTAGCGCTGTGTATTATGAAGTAGCACCCCATGTGGTATTCCGCTGCATTGTTGTATTTTTGGGGGTGTTACAAACTCGGTTAGTTTACCTTGGCTAAATCATTACTTTTGTATTAATTATGATGTTTGAAGGATAATACCTTCGGGTATTAGCCATTATTATGAAGATCTTAATGTTTGGTTTGTTTATCTCGATTGCTTAATATATCATTGAATGCTTGTTTATGTTTATCTATATACTTGTTTACGTACTTTTGTATGCGACCTATCATTCTGTTAGATCTAGTGATATGGACCAAGTAATCTAGATGCCGGGATAGCTCTTCATATAGTGATTTATAAATCTAGACCAATAGGATCACAAATAACGACCTATCTTTGTCCTTAGATTGTGAGCCTAGTTGGATCGGCAGGTGACCTAGGGATCAACGAGTGTGTTCTCGATTAATAGGTAAAAACTCGGTTAGTGGACTACTAGTGTATAAATTGCCATTAAGTAGTAAGTGTGTAAAGTCTCCATGAGTTAGGGTTTAATAAGATCACCATTGCTTTAATCCCTAAGATAGATTATAATCAGCAAATAAGGATGCTTTATGCGGATACGTTTAATTGTGACAGAATTCTACGTGTCTAGGTTTAAGGAATAAGTACCGCCTTAATCTTAAGAATTATCTGCCTCTTCGAGATAAGTAATCATTGCACTAAATTAACAAACCAACATTCTGATTGGATTAATAATGGTTAATACAATTTTATTATATTTGGCTAGACCGCTCTTTTATCTTCTGTTAATTGGCTTGCGTATGTTTTATTGTCTTGAATTGATTTTAGTCACCATAAAACTTATGCCAGTCTCTCTGGCTGAAAACCCCCCTTATCCTTTAAATTTAAGGTTAACATAGGTTTAGCATAGATTATACTAACATAGATTAGAAAAACCAAAGTATTAATAAATTCAAAGTATTTCTCGCTCTTAGTGATTGACACCCTACTTACCACAAAACTCCCATCGAGCGGGTACACTGCCCGTTAAAGTTTTGTTTTGGGTAAAGTCGGCAAAATATAAATAGTAAAACTTGATTCATAAAATAACACCTACACGATAGCACACCAAGTTTTTGGCGCTGTTACCGAGGAGTGAAAATTAATCTTGATTTTTATTTGATATTATGGTTTTTAGCATTAGATTAGATCTAACCCTTAGGATTAGTTTAGTCTAGAATAGTTTATATTCCTGTTTGTTTATTCTGTTTATTTAATATGGCGTATTCAGTTTACTGAATACGACGTATAAATTATTTGATGGTTTTCTACCCTAGTAAGTTTATTACAGGATGGACGACCCAAACATTACTATGGAAGAATACATCAGGCTCGAGGAAGAAAAAGCTCAAAAATGTAGGAAAGTGTTTAACTGGGAAACTGCTAAGTATGTTAAGATCTGGTATGATGAAGACGTTCACGACCTCAGATCCGTTGAAACCAAATTCCCAACTATAGTCTTTAATGATAATTTCAAATCAAATGAAACACTCTCTTGTGAACCCACGATAAGTTCTCTTAACAACAATGAAATTGACTTTAGAATATCGTTTAACGAATCTGACGATGAAGACTACACGGTAGTTTTTGACAAAAATTTGTTTTCTTATAAAATAATATCTACCAATGATTTGAAAACAGATTCGGAAAATGATAATGAAAAAGTCAATATGCCTTTGTTTCCATCACCCGAGCCTTCAGTCAGTTGTATGGATGATTTAGACTTATTTAAAGATTTTGAGAATGAATTTCCATCCATTGTTTACAATGATGCTTTAACGTCTAAATCAGATTTCTCAACTGAACCCATTTTATGCCTTTAACATATCGATGAATTTGATTTGAAAGATAAAACATCATTGTCTGAATATGATGAAGTGGAACAAAATGTTTTGTACTTTAATGACCTATTCCCCTTCAACATAATTTATCTTAATGATCTAAAATCGGATAAAGACAATGAGGATAACAAAAATAATACAATCTTTGGGGGGTAATGAGAATACACAAGGGTCAAATAAACTTCTGGAGGCAAGTCACGATCAAATTAATAAAGTGTTCATTATGAAAAGTTTTTTCATGGAATTAAATTTAAATATCGTGGCTCGGAATTATCTTGTCAACGGGATGCTATTCAATCTTATTAAGAATTTGTATGTGCCGTTTGGCATCCCATTCGACCCTAAACGGTATTATAAGGATGGTGATTGTACAAGAATGTTGCAGAGGACAAGGTATGTTTTCTTTTACTTAGTTAAATTTAGGGAAAAAATTTCTCCAAGAAAGGATACGGCGTATTAGGTTAACACCTATACGGCGTATTCACTATTTTTACTTATGTTGACTAAGTCAACAAGATTCGCCCAATACGGCATATTTCTCAAACACCAATACGGCGTATCGAGTCTGGGTATAAAAGCCAAACTGATACGTCGGATTGAGTTTTACACACACACTTTTCACTATCACACAAAATTTTAACCGCGCAAAAACTCTTGGAGAATCCAATCCCTAGCATCTGTGTTTTTTATCTCTCTCGATTCATCACCACAAGGTAAGAAACCATACTTACGTTTTGTTTTTCAAATTCAATTAGGGTTAGGGTTTGAGTTTTGTAGAATAGGTGTTATGCCGTAGAACCCTTTGGAATAGGTTCCCTTTATACTCTTGAAGATATATCTGGAATTGTTGTTTAGTTGTAATGGGTCAAAATGGGTAGAAAATGGAAAACCCCTTTTCATTTTTAAATGGTAGAGTAATACGGCGTATCCACAAACATAGATACGGCGTATTGACTCAATTTTACCTAATTTTAAAAACCTTAATACGACATATTCAGTAAAATGAATACGGCGTATTGATCTGATAAAGAACATGCATTTTGATTCCTATACGCTGTATTGATTTTTATCCATATGGCGTATCGACTAAACGGATCTTTATATGGAGTATCCATTTATAAATACGTTGTATCCACCCTCAGAACAAAATGTTTAAAAATTTACAAACTTTGTGCTAATCTCGTTGATTTTACAGATATGACACCTCTACCACCTCGTAATCAGAGACATTTATGGCTTCGTTATCAGGTGGAGGGATACACCAAGAATATAGTGCACAATTTTGAGCAGAGGCTTAAGACAATATTCAGGAGGTAGGTTAACCGAGTACATACATTAGATTTTAAGGGATTAACCCCGGATATGAGGCAGGATTTGACGGTCAGGAGATATTTGTGAGTCATGCTTGGAGGAGGTTGTTCGAGATCCGAGCACCTTTAGTTCAGGAGTTTATACTTGAGTTCTTCAACACTTGTAGGATAGGTAGTGAGATAGGGTTAGACGTTGCTGACACTTCGTGTGTTTAGTTAGGAGGAGCTAGACGTAGTATGACTTAGAGATAGTTTATTCTAGCTCTAGGTTTGCATACTGCCGAGGAGATGGCAGAGGACAGATTCAGAGCATACTGGTTAGGGAGTAAGAGAGTGATCCCCGATAAGGGGGATCTTAGTGATTACTGGGTTAAGATTTCTTCTAGCAAGGACTTTTTGAGAGGTGCTCCCTCTTATACTTACATCAAAGATCTGGTTCGGAGGCTGTGCTACAAGTTGATCTCATACAACATTTCTGGGAGGGGCAGGCACCTGAAAAGGTGACTACCACTGACCTATTCTATCTATGCATCATGGATCGAAGGGAAGCTAACATCACATATCTATTAGCACAGTACTTGTTTAGGCACACTGAGGGAAGGAATAGCAGTGTCAGGTTATCTGGAGGACATTTTATTAGGTGTCTTGCTCATCACTTTGGTCTGGTAAGTGATGATGGGTTGAGAGGATTATTTGTTGTGACCCATGAGATACCATTTTTTGACATGGGTAAGCTTGTTAAGTTCAACATCTATAGAGAGATAGGAGATGACTGGGCTTGGGTGGCCCCAGGACTAAAGAGGCACCCGATGCTGCATCTGGTGCTCTTGGAGCCGCTGAGGATTCTCTTGTAGTCGATGAGGGTGCTCAGGCTAATCTAGCACCCGAGCAGGCACCTCAGCCGGCACCACCACCTCTAGTTACCGGTATGACTATGGCCCAGAGATTAGGGAGACTTGAGGAGGAGATGCAGGGGTTATGACAGGATGTTAGGAGTTTGCGTGGACTTATGGAGAGATCGATGACTAATCATGGTAGATTCTCCACATGGATGATTAGCTGTATGGAACAGCTCATGGAGGATAGTGAGCAGACTTATCAGGCATTCGATGGGACCTTTCAAGGGAGCTCACCATCAGTATTCAAGAGACGCACTAGATAGAGGACCAGAGATGCCAGCACCTCTGCAGCTCCCTAGCAGCCAGATCCATGATATCTATCCTTTATCTTCTTACTTCTATATGTACATTTATTATTAGTATCATGATTGTTGATCCCACTTGAATAGATCTTGAATTCCTTAGCTTGTATAAGGTTTAGTTATGCAAGATAAATCCTACATAACTATGATAGAAACTTTGTAAAGTATACCAAAGATTATGCGGAATCTAATCTTTGATCAATAAAAAGAATTCTTTAATGAAACAGTAACACGAAACAATATAATTCAATAATAAAAGCTCTAATATTATTATTACAAATAATACGAATACTCTCCTAGTATTAGGGTTATAAAACCTTGAAGCTATGAATGACACTTTTGATTTACAGTATTGATAGATTTGATACCTAACTCTATACCCTAGGACCTCCTTTTATACACCAAGGAATCCTGGTTGATTTACAATATATTTCTAAAACTTAGAATATTCACCCATAATCTATTCCATAATTAACTCATACTTATCACGTAAGTAATCTTGTTCTCCAATCAATCATTATCTTCTATCCTTCTTCTGACAGTAGAAACTCTTCTAGCAGTCTTAATCTTCTCATCAGTTGTAACTTTGTACTAGCAGCATTAACTTTGCATGAACAGTAGTAACTTATACACCAGCAGCATTAACTTAACAGCAGTAAAGTCTAAGATCATCAAAAAGTCTTTTAATCCCAACAATCCTCCCCTAAACTTGATATTCTTTTTTTAAAATCTTAAGTTTCTTCATTGAAAGCTTCATTGATCACTAGGAGGATGCTTCCAAACACTTCATTGATGCTTGAGTTGCTTTGTGATGAGCTTAAGAAGTTGATAACTCATCTCATTCCAATGATCAGCTTGTAGCTTCTTGTTCAGCATGTCTGTGATTGTAGCAGGTGTCAGAGGATACTTTTTCTCCACTAGCATATAGATGTGCAGACTTTGAAACCTCACAAAGTGTACTCCACAGGAATAAAAAAGCTTCTAAATCAACACTCTGTTTCCTTGTAGATTCCTCCATACTGTATCTTCTACATAAGGTTTAAACATTGTCTTCAGATCACCCCATAACACTCTTGCATAGCCCTCCTCTGGCCTTGTATATCCATGCTTAGCTTTAACTAACCTCCACAAAGTCTCCAAGTCTTACCTATCAAAGCTTTTAATCAATTAACTAAATACTTTATACATCTTGGAATTTCCATCAGCCCTTGTTATTTGGTAATAACTTGTTTGTCCTTCTTTGTGTATCTTCCAGTCAACAATGCTTAGAGGCTTAGTAGCTAAAGGAATAGCATCAATTGCTACTTCCTCTTCATCAGGAACAATTTTAATGTGCTCTTTCATCTTAGTTGTTTCTTGAGCATCATCTATCTTTTTCTTCTTAGCACTTTCCTCTTTTTCTAGCTCAGTTCCTGCTCTTTTTGAACTTTCTTCTTGTGCTATCTCTGCTTCTGCCTTCTTGGAACTCTCTTCCACCAATTATGTATCCATGTTGTTGGGAATAAATCTTCACAAGTTAGTACTTCTAGTCCAAGAACTTAATACTGCTCAGAATATAACTACCAATACTATCTAGGTTAGTACTACCAGAAGAAAAGTTAGTACTGTTAGTACTGAACTTACTAGTGCTAGAAGACTTAGTATTGCTGCATGAAGATTACAACTGTTAGAGAATGATAAAGGCGTGTGAAGTGATATGTATGAACTTATTATGTATATCTTATATAATTAAAAGATACGTAGATATCTTATATAAGTTTAGAAGATTTGTATCTTGTAAAGGACTCCTTGGTGTATAAAAGGAGATCCTAGGTTTTGGTTGTAAACACATCTCAATAGACACATTCATAGCTTCAAGGTTGTAACCCTTAGTACTAGACAGAGTACTCGTATTATTCATCATAATAATATTGAAGCTTTTTGGTTATATTCATTGTTCATTCATTCTAATGCATCACAATTTACTATAACATTCATATTCTTCTAAGTACTAAAGAGTAGATTCCGCATACTCTTAGTATCAACAAAGTTTCTAGCATAGTTGTCTTGAATCTATTTAATACAACTAACCCTTTAACAAGGTTTGCAAGATCAAGTTGGGATCAACAAGTGGTATCAAAGCCTTGTTTTATGAAACTTTGATCTAGAAGTTATGGAATTTGAATCTGCACAAGTAATATATGCTAAGTACCGCATACTCACAACTAGGTATAGTATGACTAAGCTATGTCGTAGCTGAAATAAGAATCCAAGCAGTACTTTAGGTCAAGACTATTCTCTTGGAGAGGTCACTAGTAGAGTATGGTAAACTATGATATCTGTACCACAAACAGCACAAGAGAATGGTACTTCAGTTACAAAGATGTCAGTACCTGTAACTGCTGAAGAAAAAACCAACAAGAAGAATGATGTGAAGGCTAGAAGTTTGCAACTCATGGCTCTTCCCAATGAATATCAACTTACTTTTAGTCAGTACACTGATGCTAAAACAATGTTTGCTGCTATCGAAACACGATTTGGAGGTAATGAAGCCACTAACAAAACACAGAAGATACTTTTGAAGCAACAATATGAAAACTTTAGTGCATCAAGCATAGAGTCTCTTGACTCTATCTTTAATAGGCTCCAGAAGATTGTTAGTAGGCTTGCAATTTTTGGTGTAGTCATCACTCAAGAAGACTTAAATTTAAATTTTTTGATAAGCTTGCCTCCTGAGTGGAATACTCATGTTGTAGTCTGGATGAATAAGGCTGAAATTGAAACAATAGGCATTGATGATTTGTACAACAACTTTAAAATTGTTAAACAAAGTGTAAACAAATCTGTTGGTGCAAGTAGTGGTACTTAAAACTTGGCTTTTATGACTGCTCCAAGCACTAGTAGTACTAATGATGTTAATACTGCTAAACCTGCATATGAAGTTAGTACTGTTAGCCCTAATGTTAACACTGCTAGTCCTCAAGTTAGTACTGCTAGCTTCAGTGATAATGCTGTGTATGCTTTCATGGTTGAGAATCCCAATGATTCTAATCTCCTACAGCAGGACTTAGAGCAAATTCATGAAGATGATCTAGAAACAATAGATTTGAAGTGGCAGCTCTCTCTGCTAAGTAGGCAAAGACGTACTATCAGAGGACAGGTAAGAAAATTTTCATTAATGCTAATGATACTGTTGGGTATGATAAATCCAAGGTAGAGTGTTTCAACTGTCACAATATGGGACACTTTACCAGGGAGTGTAGAGCACCAAGGAATAAAGAGGGTCAGTTTAGAAATCAAGACAACACTAGGAAGCATGGAAACAATGAAGACACATCTTCAAAGGCAATGTTGGCTATAGATGGTGTAGGTTTTGACTGGAGTGATATGGCAGAAGAACAGGTACAGACAAACATGGCTTTAATGGCATTTTTAGACTTTGAGGTATACAATGATAAAACTTGCTCTAAAACTTGTTTGAAAAACTATGAAACTCTTAAGAAACAGTATGATGATTTGATTGTTAAGCTTAATCAAACTAAATTTACAGTAGCTACTTATAAAAGAGGTTTAGCAACTATAGAAGAACAACTTATCACATATAGAAAGAATGAGGTTCTTTTTAGTGATGAAGTTGCAGTTCTTAAAAGGGAAGTATCTTGCAAAGATTATGAAATAAATGTACTTAAAAGTGAGTTTGAAAAAGTTAAGCAAGAAAAAGAGGGCATTGAATTTAAAATTAAGAAATTTGATAAAGCCTCAAAAGACCTAGACAAGTTGTTAGGGAGTCAGATAACTGACAAAAGTAAAAAGGGTTTGGGGTATAATGTTGTTCCTCCACCCCATCTTTTAATCTATAATCAACCTAAAAAGGTTGATTTGTCTTATTCTGGTCTTGATGAATTCAAAGAGCCTGAATTTAAAAGTTATGGTTCTGAGGATAGTAAGCAAAAGTCTAACATTAGTTGTGATAAAAAATTAGATGATTCTAAGGAAAATTCTGATGACTCTTTGGTAAAAGAACAAGTATCAAAAGACACAAGTAGCTTTGTTGAGTCTCCACTTAATGTTGATAAAGAAACTATTTTTCTTGTTGATAAAAGGTAAGTCTGTAAAAACCTACAAATCATGAAAAACCTGTTAAAAAGTCATTAGAACGCTAGATTATATATCACTAACTCCTAGGGAATCACAAAGTATGTGGAATGGACATAATCCAATCAACTAGAAGTAATTTTGTGAACGTATAACAAAGCTTGCTTTTATTTGTGGAATTTTAATCAATGAGCCCAGCTCAGTGAAATACCACATAAGGGAAATTGATGGAATAAATAGGAATAGATTATAACAGGGTGAACTGCAACTATACTACCAAAAAAAAACCTCTCCCTCTCCTCACCCTTATGCCTCAGAGGAACATGTCCAATAACATTTTAATAAAAACTACCTAAACCATTTAATTCTTCAAGGACATTAATATTGCGTCATCCAAATCTTACATTTTTAGTGCTAAACCAATTCATGTTTCCAAAAACAGCATAATCTAACGTAAAGAAGACCCTTTCAATCTAAAACTAACAGTATCTAACAAAAGGTTACGGACATAAGTTAAACTACTGCCAAGGAACAAGCAGTTAATACCTGCTAGCTACAAAGCATTAATACTGGTAGGGGGCCAAAAACAGTTAAAAAAAACTCTAGGCTAAATTCCTGCAGTTGTTTAATGCAGTTAGGGTTAAATAAGGCAATTGCTGTAAAGGCCTCAACATGTTAGGGTTTGGAGACTCTACCAAACCTAATAGTTTCATCAATCACCTTACGAGAAACATAATTACATGAATGCACAAGCAGATCAAGTCAAGTGATGGATTGGTTCCCTAAAGTAATCTAATTTCCTTATTTTTATGTGCGGTGCATGCCAACCACAAGATGATAACATGATTTGTTGACAGTGAAGCCAAGCACATACGAGGAACATAGCCTAATCTCTCATGATTTCAAGAATTGAATGGAGGATATATTTACTTTGGGTGGGACTCTGGTGGAGAAATTCTGGTAAAGGAACTCTTAAAACTGATAGTCCTGTTTTTAAGAGATGTATACTTTTGTCAATGAGTTAAAAATGCAATATTTTAGTATCTCACAGATGAGTGACTAAAAGAACTATGTCCTTTTACTAACCTGAATGTCTTTCTTATCTCTTAATTTATAGTTGACCTGATAGAAAATTGATACTTTTTTTAAAATTCGCTAAAAGACAATATGTGACAGTTTTGATATAAGAACATTGTTCCAAAAGAGAGTTTAACTTGTATTGTTGCAAAGCTACATAATGAATTAATGCTCGCTGGCATAGGAGGCTGGTCCTCTACATTTTAAGAAGCATAAATAAGCTTGTTAAGGATAATCTTGTAAGGATTGCCTACAAAATGTTTTGAAAATGACCAAACCTGTGTTGCATGTCTTAAAGGGACGCTACCCAAAGCTCTTTAAGTCTAAAGTTCATGATATCCAATTACAAGCCTTTGTTATGCTTCATATGGATTTGTTTGGTCCAACCTTTGTATAGTTAAATGCATAAAAGTATTGCATTAGTAGTCACGAAATGATTATAGCAGTTTACATGGTTTTTCTTTTAACAACTAAGATGAAACCAGTGAGATTCCTAAGAAACTTTTATCAATAAAATAGAAAACCTTGTGGATAAGAAAGTGAAAATAATCAGGAGTGATAATGGAACAGAGTTTAAGAATAAAGTTATGGATGATTTTTGTAGAGAAAAAGGTATTACGAGGGAATATAGTGTAGCCAAGACTCCTCGGCAAAATGGTGTGGCTGAGAGGAGGAATATGACACTAATTAAGGCTGATAGAACCATGTTAGCTGACTCTAAGTTACCAACCACATTTTGGGTTGAAGCAGTTAGTACTGCTTGCTATGTACAAAATAGGGTCTTAGTAGTCAAGCCTCATAACAAGACACCTTATGAACTTTTTAGAGGTTTTAAAAAACTGCTTCTAAGCCTTTTAATGAAACCATTTGGATTCATGTTACTATTCTTAATACTTAGACAGTTAGGCAAGTTTGATGGCAAATTGTATGAAGGTTTCTTGTTATAGACTTACAAGAAGCTCTGTGTTGCTTCTCTTTAAGACAAGCAACACAGGTTTGGTCATTTTCAAAACGTTTTGTAGGCAATCCTCTTACAAGATTATCCTTAACAAGCTTGTTTATGTTCTTAAAATTAATATGACCAAGCCTCCTATGCTAGAGCATTGATTTATCTAATATAGTCTTTGCAACAAGACAAGTTAAAATCTCTTTAGGAACAATGTTCTTCATATCAAAACTGTACATATTGTCTTTTCTAGGAATTTTAAGAAGTATATGAGTTTCATCAGGCAACTTAAAATTAAGAGATAAGACAAGACATTCAGTGTCAGTAAAAAGGACATAGTTCTTTTTGTCACACATCTGTGAGACACTAAAAATGTTGAATTTTAACTCATTGACAAAGTATACATCTTCAAAATCAAGGCTATCAGTTTTAAGAGTTCCTTTACCAAAAATTCTACCACCATGTGCTCCTCCCCTAAATGTAACATAACCTCTATTAAATTCCTTGAAATTTGAGAGATAAACTATGTTCTCAGTCATGTGCCTTGAGCATCCACTGTCAACAAATCATGTGTCATCCTGTTGTGACTTGCCCTGTACATAAAAATAAGGAAATTATGTTTCTTCAAAGTGATTGATGCACTATCAGGTTTGGTAGGTCTCCAAACCCAACATGCTGAGGTCTTTACATCATTTTCCTGATTTACCCTAACAGCATTAACAACTGCAGAATTTGGCCTAGCAGTTTTAACTGTTTTTGGCCTAGTAGTATTAACTGCTTGTGCCTTGGCAGTATTAACTTTGTGGGTAAACCTTTTATTAGATAATACTGTTTTTCATTGAAAAGGGTCTTTTTATATTTGATTGTGCTGATTTTGAAAAACATGACATTGGTTTAGCACTATAAACTGTAGATTTGGGATGAGCAGTATTAAATGTCCAGGCAGTATTAAAAGTTTTTAGGCCAGTTTTCATTAAAACTGCTTTTGGAACCATGTTCCGTTGAGTATTAAGGTGAGTCCTATTGGTAGTATAGTTGTAGTTCACCCTGTTATAATTATTCTCATATACCATCCTTTCCCTTTGATGGTATTTACAATGAGCATGCACATGATCAAAACTCCCACAAATGAAGCAAGCTTTCTTATACATCACAAAATCACTTCCTAGTTGATTGGACTTCTGTCCATTCCAGTTTCTTTGATTTCCCCTAGGACTATGCGATCTATACATCTCAAGAAAAACAGTTTCTTTATCAACATTAAGTGATTTTTATGATTTTTAATTGGTTTTTCATGATTTTTAGGTTTGACATACTTTATCTTTTTATCAAGAAAAATAGTTTCTTTATCAACATTAAGTGGAGACTCAACAAATCTACTTGTGTCTTTTGATACTTGTTCTTTTACCAAAGAGTCATCAGAATTTTCCTTAGAATCATCTGATTTTTGATCACAAACAATGTTAGACTCTTGCTTACTATTCTCATAACCATAACTTTTGAATCCAAGCTCTTTGAATTCATCAAGACCAGAATAAGACAAATCAAGCTTTTTATGTCGATTATAGATTAAAGGATGAGGTGGAGGAACAACATTATACCCCAAACCCTTTTTACTTTTGTCAGTTATCTGACTCCCTAACAACTTGTCTAGGTCTTTTGAGGCTTTATCAAATTTCTCAATTTTAAATTCAATGCCCTCTTTTTCTTGCTTAACTTTTTCAAACTCACTTTTAAGTACATTTATTTCATAATCTTTGCAAGCTACTTCCTTTTTAAGAACTGCAACTTCTTCACTAAAAAGAACCTCATTATTTCTATATGTGATAAGTTGTTCTTCTATAGTTGCTAAGCCTCTTTTATAAGTAGCTGCTGTGAATTCAGTTTGATTAAGCTTAACAATTAAATCATCACATTGTTTCTTAAAGGTTTCACAGTTTTTCAGACAAGTTTTAGAGAAAGTTTTATCATTGTATACCTCAGAGTCTGAAAACGCCATTAGAGCCATGTTTGTCTGAACCTGTTCTTCTGCCATATCACTCCAGTCAAAACCTACACCATCTATAGCCAACATTGCCTTTGAAGATGTGTCTTCATTGTTTCCATGCTTCCTAGTGTTGTCTTGATTTCTGAACTGACCCTCCTTGTTCCTTGATGCTCTACACTCCCTGGCAAAGTGTCCCATCTTGTGACAGTTGAAACACTCTACCTTGGATTTATCATACCCAGCAGTATCATTAGCATTAATGAAAATTTTCTTGCCTGTCCTCTGAAAGTACCTCTTTGCCCTTATACTTAGCAGAGAGAGCTGCCACTTCAAATCCATTGCTTCTAGATCATCTTCATGAATTTGCTCTAAGTCCTGCTGTAGGAGATTAGAACCATTTGGATTCTCAACCATGAAAGCATACACAACATTATCACTGAAGCTAGCAGTACTAACTTGAGGACTAGCAGTGTTGACATTAGGGCTAACAGTACTAACTTCATATGCAGGTTTAGCAGTATCATTAGTACTGCTAGTGCTTGAAGCAGTCATTAATGCCAAGTTTTAAGCACCACTACTTAAACCAACATATTTCTTTACACTTTGTTTAACAATTTTGTAGTTGTTGTACAAATCATCGATGCTTATTATTTCAATTTCAGCCTTATTCATCCATACTACAACATGAGTATTCCACTCAGGGGGCAAGCTGCTCAATTTTTTTGAATTTAAGTCTTCTTGAGAGATGACCACACCCAAAATTGCAAGCCTACTAACAATCTTCTAAAGTTTGTTAAAGATAGAGTCAAGAGACTCTGTGCTTGATGCACTAAAACTTTCATATTGTTGCTTTAAAAGTGTCTTTTGTGTTTTCTTAGTGGCTTCATTACCTCCAAATCGTGTTTCGATAGCAACAAACATTGTTTTAGCATCATTGTACTGACTGAAAGTAAGTTGATGTTCATTGGGAAGAGCCATGAGTAGCAAGCTTCTAGCCTTCACATCATTCTTCTTGTTGGTCTTTTCTTTAGCAGTTACAGGTACTGACATCTTTGTAATTGAAGTACCATTCTCTTGTGTTGTTTGTGGTACAAACACCCATGAGTTACCATTCTCTATGACCTCCCATAGAGCATAGTCTTGTACCTGGAAGTATTGCTTGATTCTTATCACCCACAACTCATACTCATCTAGTTTGAGTATGGGTAGCTTAGCAGTAGTATTACTATGTGCAGATTCAAATTTCATGACTTTTAGATTAAAGTTTCTCAAAGCAAAAGCTCTGATACCACTTGTTGATCCCAATCCTTGATCGATTCCTTAGCTTGTTTAAGGTTAAATTACCTAGGATAAATCCAAAATAACTTGTTGTAGAAACTTTGTATGTATACTAAAGTGTATGCGGAATCTACACCTTAATATCTAGAAGTATTATGAATAAAAAAGTAATTGTGAATGAACAAAGATATAACCAAACGCTCCAATATTATTAGATCAATAATACGAGTACTCTTCACTAGTACTAGGGTTTACAACCTTGAAGCTTTTCTAAATCGACTTGACAACTATGAAAACTTGTATCTCAACTAATGCCCTAGAGCCTCCTTTTATAGACTAAGGAGTCCTAGTCGGCTTACAACATATACTAAAGATAAACATAAACTTATAGAATATTCTGATACAATCTATTCTATAATTATCTTCTAATCTTCATCTCCAAGTAATCCTTATCTCTTTACTCGTCTTTATCTTCTGACAGTAGCAATTCTTCTAACAGTTGTAATCCAGCAGCATAAACTTTTTGTACCAGCAGCACTAATAAACATAAGCAGTAGTAACATTAGTACTAGCAGTACTAATATATACTAACAGTAGTAACTGTGTACTAGCAGTCTTAACTTTACCACTAGCAGCACTAACTACTTAGCATATATTTCAATCTTCAACTCTGAGCAGTCTTAACTTCAACAAGCAGCAGTAACTTAATACTAACAGTACTAACTTATACTAACAGTAGTAACTAGCAGTAGTAACTTTATACTACCAGTACTAACTACTTAGCATAATTTTCATTAGTATCACCAACAGTACTAAGTTATGCTTGACAGCACTAATGTATACCTGAGCAGCAGTAACTCTAACAATCATCTTGAAGTCTTTAAGTCCCAATAAGGACTTACTCCAAAAAGTCCCTCATCATGGCATTGATCGTTGCCTTCAAATTCAAATTTTCTATGATCATGTCTCCTTTCATCTTTAGTGCGAGATTGACAGCGTCGCCGATGGAAAACTTCGCAATAAGAGCACCGACAAATCTTGAGAAATTATTGAAAACCTCGCCCTCTATAACCATGAGGTCTGGAATGACTCAAATAACTTCGTCAAACCGGTCAAGGCTATCTCTACACCTCAAAACACCTAAAAACACCTGACCGAAGACTCCTTGAGCTCGAAGACCAGATTAATTTTTTACTAAAGGGGTCACGACCAACACCTAGACCAAGCTCAACACACACCCCTCAAGCATATGCGGAAGTAGTTTATTCAAACTCTCACCCGCAAAACCAAAATGAGCCGCCAAAGCAGAAATCCTTCACTTTTCATGAACGTACCGGTCCAAACCCTCAGCCACAGGCGTTAGGAACCAGTTTCGAGGCTCGAGTATGAGATTACATGGCAGCACACACTAAAAGAATGGAAAGGTTTGAGAATGCCATTTTTTAACAGCGGGAGGAGATTAACAATAGGATGGCAGAAATGTTCAGGCTTATTAAGGAACTCATAACCAGTAGGGCTCTCGAAAAAGTGTTGATCAGAGAAGAGGCCAAATACCGCATCACCAAAAACATAAATTATATCTCTCTCACCAGAAGAGAGGAAGAAAAGAATGAAAAAAATGGCGTAACGACCGTCAATGATATTAAAAAAAACTAATGGGTCAGATACGGAGATGCTAGTAAAGAAAACCGAAAAGAAGAATGAAGATGAAAATGGAACAAAAAACGAACCAGTCAAAAGAGCTAAGAGGGAAGAAGCAGTAGAGACACCCAGCTCTCAGTCTATAGGTTATTACCTAAAGCATAGGATTAATGAAAAACTAATCGAGGGACTTATTGATAATCATAGGTTCAATGACTCCCTATCAGGGGTCCAAGTAGGAAATATGAAAGGAAAGACCTATAATTTGTTGCCTAGTAGGCCTGTTTATGAAGTAATCCTTAAGAAAAAGATAACAAGGAAGGACGACATTGGAGGAAACTTTGAAATACCATGTAACATAGGAGGTTTAAAACACATGACCGCCCTAGGAGACTAAGGATCCGACATGAACATCATGCCCCTATCCACTTACATGAAACTAACCGATGAAAGACATGTCGAGACAGACAAATAGACCTCCCAACTAGCCATCGTAAATCTAAAGACCATTAGCAATAGCATAGTACCTAATATTGGACGGTTATGGGTATGTATACCCCGTGGACTTCGTGATTTTAGACATTAGGGAAGATGAAAAGAGACCCTTTATCTTGGGAACACCATTCCTAACAATGGCTAAGGCCGTGATTAAGTTCGATAAGGGCACCATAACTCTAAGATCTGGAAAGAGTAAGATAAGTTTCCATAGGATATTCAAACCCCTTGGTAAGATCGAGAAAGGGATAAAAAACAATATAGAGCCTATAGCCCCCACTATGACTGTGAATAGGCTAGTCTTGGATTGGGAGGAAAGGATAAAACTTCACCAAAAAAAGGAAATGGAGTTCGACCAATGGAGGAGCAAAAACTTCAAAAATAAGCATCTCGCCCTCGTCGAAGTAAAAGGTGAAAAGAATGAAGGAGAAGTCACGTAAGAGCGTGTGACTTTGAGTCTAGATACAAGACTCATAAATAAAGAAAAGCGCTTCTTGGGAGGCAACCCAATGTTTATTTTTATCGCATATTAGGAGTGTCTTGTGTCTTAATTCTTCTCATTTATTCTATTATGTTTGAATTCATCATTTTGTAATCATGCTTTGTTTTGTCTTTAACCTCGTCTTAATTTCAATCAAAGGTATTTTGCAACAAAATAAATGTAGGGGAAATATCCAGTTATTAAGAACCAATTCAAACATATCAAATATATTGTTTAGATTAATTCGCGTCAGTTTCGAGTCATAAGATTGTATTGACTAATCTCAGGTTTCATGCTATTCATACAGGAAATAACCTATATAATCGCATGCAGGAAAATAAAATTCTCTCAAAGACTGGAGACGGGGTTAGGATTTATCCTGACGACGTCGTCAGTCCAGCTACAGGAAAATTCAGAAATTTTCAAGTATTTTTGAAAAATAACTTGCACAACATTTAAAATTTGTAATTCTTTTATAATCTTGTAGAAACCTATGATTACATCATTACCCTCATCCTATCTCTACTGCTTTCATAGAGTCAAACCTTAAACTCTCATTGCATTTATATCTATCCCGCTAATTTTATGCTTGGTGTAGTTGTCTTTGTCTTTGATTACATGTTATATTTGATGAGAAGAAGCTTGGAAGTTCTTAGGAAGTTTCATTAGACGATTCTTGGAGGACGATTTAACCAGTTATCGCATGTTTCTACTCCATTATTGAGCAAACCAGGGGAGTGCTAGTTTCTTTTACTTGTTTTCTTTTCCCTTTATTTGTTTTTTCCTGGTACTTCTAAAGAACATTAGGGACAATGTCCAACTTAAGTGTAGGGGGGAAATAAGCCTTAGAAACTATTCCTTCAATTGCCATTTGATTTGTCCTTAAAATGATGGGTAATATATCGAAACATAGCATAAAATGTAAATTTGACCCAAATTTTAAAAAAATTTATGACACATACCAACGAAAACCAAGTATTAATAGCATCTCATGGATAGGAATGTATATGACTAGCACAAAAACCCTCAAAATTTCACCCCAAAAATGTCGCCTTTAGATCTTTAGGAATTCGAGTATCCATTTTCGATACCCAAGATAATTTATACCTTTAGCTTTCTCGAGTTAAGGTTCGAATGCAGTCATATGTTTCTATTCCGTTGTTACGGATGTGTACGTATGGTCTTTGTCGCCTTTTCTAGAGAATTAGTATCGGTATTAAATTATATGAGTATACCGGTAGTATATTAAATTATAGAACTTGTTTTTGTGGTGCATCCCGAGACCGCATAGTAAGTATTAGGATTTGCTAGAAAAGAGGCACTAGGATTAACTCATGTTTAAAACCTGTAATTGTTATTATGGTCACCTTGATCATATAACTAGGATTAACCCATGTTTAAAACCTATTGAATCTAAATGGGGTTTTAGGATAAAATATAAGTCCAATGGTGAAATTGAAAGGTATAAGGTTAGACTGGTTGCTAAGGGGTATGGTAAAAAAGAAGGCATTGACTATTCTAAAACATTTAGTCTAGTGGTTAAGATAAGTACTGCCGGATGTCTGATAAACCTTGCAGTCCAAAAAGACTGAAAGATTTATCAGATGGATGTTAATAATGCCTTTCTTTATGATGATTTAAATGAAGAAGTTTATATGTTGCCTCCTCCTGGTTTCTTTAGTAACAATGAGTCTAAAGTTTGTAAGCTTAAAAAGAGTTTATATGGTCTAAAGCAAGCTCCTAGACAAAGGAATCATAAGTTGTTTTAAGCTAGTTTTGTTTAATCTAAGAATGATCATTCTTTGTTCATAATGAACAAAGAAGGCCTGTCTTTATATCTTCTTGTTTATGTGGATGACTTGGTTGTTACTGGAAACAATATTGATGAAATTGAGAAGATTAAAAATTGAGAAGTTCAAGATTAAGGACTTGGGTGAATTGCAATATTTTTTAGGAATTGAAGTTTTAAAAACTGCTACTGGTCTTTTCTTGAACCAAAGAAAGTATTGCTTAGAGTTAGTTCATGAGTTTGGTCTGTTGGTATGCATACCTGTTATGACACCCTTACCTGAGAATATTGTG